>PVIJ01013888.1:0-36037 GCA_004024925.1 Scalopus aquaticus
CCCCCACTGATTGTCGCTCTCCCACCCGGCCTCCCTATAGTCCTGTTATAAGTGAAACCATTCGATATTTTTCTCTTTCTTCCTGGCTTATTTCACTGAGTATGATCCCCTCTAAAAAAAAAAAATTCTTAAAAAAAAAAAGTGAATGGGAAGGGCACAGAAGGCCATAGAGAAATACTCTATGTTGCCCCACCCCCACCCCAGAGGCAATAACATAGGACTCTGTTCCATCACAGTTATAACCAAAAGGAAGGCAGATTCATTAACAAAATTAAACATTTGAAATTTTCTTATCTTGTTATATTAATAGCTTTACTTTTTAAAAATAGATCCATATGGTTAACAATTCAAGAGGCACAAATGGAATAGAGATTTCTATTTGAAAATGATGACATAAGGTTGTCATGTCCTCTAGTTCATTTTATATATCACCCCCAAACAAAAAGGAAAAGCAAGAGAGAGAAAAAGAAAAACAAAGTTCACATTAGACATAGATGTTGCATGAGAGTGAATGGGACGGGCACAGAAGGCCATAGGGGAATATTCTATGTAGCCCTTCCACCCCCACCCCAGAGGCAATAACAATTTTCAGTTGATTGTATATCCTCCTGGGACTAATCTTTATTATTTTTCGTAATCACAAAAGCAGTACACATTAAAAATGCAATTCTACACTTTGATATTTTTAAAGGCCATCTTTCCCTATCAGTTTAAATAGATCTGCAAGTTTTTTTAAATGATTGTATAATATTTTATCATGTAGTTGCCCATAATTTATTTAACTGTCCTTGTTAATTAGACATGTAAGTTGTTTATAATGTTTTACAGCTACAAGCTATGCCCCAAGGAATGACGCTATACCCATCAACTGGCATATGCACATTTAAGCATAAACTTCTAGAAGGTGAATTGTAATTTCAAGTGGCATAAGCATTTTTAATTTTGACACATCTTTTTTAGGAGCTCTGTATAGAGGTTTTTCTAACTTATACTTTTACTGGTAATGAAAGACATGAACGTTCTTCACAATGATACCAAACAAGTGTGCTTATAAATTTTATGATCTTTCCTAGTGTGTTAATGTTAAGATATAATTTGCAACTTTATTGTAAGTGAAGCTACATTTTTATTATATTTGGAATTTTTTAATGAACCTTCTGTCATATGATTTTTTTCAAAACTAATTTGTAGAAACTATATGTTAAGGGAGTTAATTTTGTGTGATGCAAGAAGCCTCTATATATGTATATATACACAGGTTTGTGTGTGTGTGTATGTATGTATACACACAATTTTTGTTTGGCTTTTAATTTTGTATTTTGTGCTTTTGGACATAAATAAGAAAAAAAGTATATGGTTTAGCTTACCAACCTCTTTTTTACACTCTTGACATAATTTATCACACCAGTCTTGTCCATTTCAAAATGATATAAAAATTGCTTTCTTGTGTTTTCCTTTAGCAACTTTCTGTTTTTATTTGCTATAACAACTTTTTTAAACAATCTGGAATTTGTTTCATGTTAAAGTTAAGATATGGAATTTAAGGTATAATTTTTTTCCATGAAACTACTAAGTTGTTTAAATATATTTGTTAAATAAGACTCCCTCTCCCCACTTCCAGAATTGAAAAATTATAACCATAATTATTACATATTTAATTGTCTTGTGTGTGGATCTTTCTGGACTTCTAAATTCATCTCTTATGTTAGTACCACAGTGCTTAAATTACTGTAGCTTTATAATACACTTTACCATGTGGTAATCCTAGTTACTGTTTCCCCCTAAGTTGTCAGTTATTTTTACTTGCTTATTTTTTCATAAGAAGTTTACAGTGAGCTTATCTAGCTCTAAACAGAATACTATTCCTATATTTACTTGGATCATTTTCAATTTAAAATTAATCCAAGATAACTTAACATCATTATGATACTAAGAGCATAGACTTATCATTTTTTATTTCCTTTATTTTTTATTTCACTAGTGCTATAAAATATTTTTTATAGATTGAACATATTTTTGTTTATGTTTTCTTTAGGATGTCACATGACATAGTGTCTTACTCTATTTTCTGATTGCTTGAATCATGAAGGCCACTGACTTGAATTATTGAATTGTTTGTGGAAGGTTTTCATTAGATTCTTTCCAATTTTCCACATAAACATTTGCACATAAATATCTGCATGATCATTTGATTTCTTGTTTTTTTCCACTATATTTATTTCTTTACTTTGGTTGATCGTACTGGTATTTCTATTAAGTGATAATGGTGACAGCAGCATATTTACTTGAGTCTTAGCAATAAACAAAATGCTTTCTTGTGTTTTCCTGATAAACCTAGTGCTGTTTTGGATAGTAGTCTTTCATGTTTAAGAGCATTATTTTGTTCTTGATTTTTTTAAATTGTTATTAAAGACTTTTAAAATATATACAGTGATGAATGTTTACTTTGGGTCTGTTTATATGGTAAATTACATTAATAAATTTCCTAATATTGATAACCTTCTGAATTTTTGTATTGAGTCCCCTCTGGCTATTCTGATTTACTTTATTAACATGCATTGACTTTTTGCCTTATAATATTTCATTGGAATGTTTGTATTATTTACATCATGTAGTTAACCTGAGGTAATCTTTTGTTCTATCAGCTCTGTCAGGTTTTGGTATCAATGTTACAGTATTTTTCAAAGACAAAAGAGGTTTAAAGTTTTTTTTTTTTCCTGTACGTTAGACAAATTTAAAACAATAAACTTTAGAATGGCCTGTTATTTAAAGGTTTAATCGAAATTCCCTGGCACACCATCTGTGCTTGATGCTTTTTTGGGAAGGCAGTTCTTTGAAGTATTTTTCCCCTCTCTGGCAATTGGATTGCTCAGATTCTCTGTCTTTTCTAGAATTGGGTCTGGTCCAGTTTTGCTCAGCAATGACCACTGAGAATCAGTTAACTGCAGAGAAATTATATTTTTGGAAGTATGTTGACAGCTATTTGGGAACTTTACTTTTTTTTTGGTGATCTTTTATAGTGTGAGAGATATAAAAATGTAAATCAAAAGCATGCATTATAGAATTGCTAAAACAAGCATAAGAGAGTATGTTGACTGTGTATGTTTTGCTACCTTCCAATCATGGCAGTTTTCAGTAATTGTTGAATGACCAGAGAAGACAGCAAAAGTTTTCAGAGATTGTAGAAAGCCTTTGAAGATGCTGCTTTGCTCACAAAACACAGCTGCAACTAGAATTATATCCATGAGAAAGCCATTTGACAGAAATCAATCTCCCCACCCTTAATTGTTCTAAAACTTAGGCTCTCATCCTTAGAGATCACTTATTTTTAGATCTTTTTCACAAAAAAACTGGTACATCCTTGTGTATGTAGAAAACTGATCATCCTAACCACAGTTACTTCTGCTATTATCTCAGATCACGGGTTCATACCCATAATATTGGGGTTTTGTACACTTGCCTAGAACTAAGAGTTTATTAGGCAACAGGGAAGGAAAGGAAGAAAACAAAGAAAATCAATCATTTTAATCACCTATGATGTATGTGACATTATAGAAACTCTATATCTATCATGTCATTTAGTTTTTACCATGTCAGTTTCACAAAGACCTGGAGGTTCAGTGGAGGTAAATTACTTTTCTTTTCTTTTTTTTAAATATATGTATTTTTATTGTTATTTAT
Source organism: Scalopus aquaticus (assembly GCA_004024925.1). NCBI lineage: Eukaryota > Metazoa > Chordata > Mammalia > Eulipotyphla > Talpidae > Scalopus > Scalopus aquaticus. Next base: position 3,682 of record PVIJ01013888.1, read on the forward strand.
GTTTTTTACATTTTGTATTCCCCTTGGGTAGCCCACCACCAGTTCACCCGTGATCCATCTCCATGGTCCCCTGCGCTCTTCTCTATTCCATCCTGTGCCCTTTTCCTTCCTCCCTCTGCCTCCCCCCGCCCCATTGTCTCTCTCCTATTTAGTTTCCTTATAGTCCTGTTATAAGTGAAACCATTCGATATTTTTCTCTTTCTTTCTGGCTTATTTCACTGAGTATGATCCCCTCTAATTCCATCCATGTTGCTGCAAATTGCATGTGTTTTTTCTAAAGTCACATAATTAATGCATAACTTAGTTGCAACATAAGCCCATGTTTTTCTCCTCCACTATCCTGAAAATCAAATGACAAAATGAAGAGCTGCAAAGAAATGACAGTGCTAGTAGGATAAAATATTAGGTGACCCCAAGGAAAGAGGTTAAGAAATTCCAAAGAGAACAAAAGCTGAGGTCACCCAAATTTCACATCTTAGCCAGGCATTTTAATTCCTCTTTTATCAAGCCTTTTATCACATCAGGAAGAAAATAATATTTTTATTAGTTTCTATTTTTGTAGTTGTCAGGCATACTTAAAGAAAAAAGAAGGGAAAGTATGACTTTGTTCTTAGCGATTTTCTGGTCAGGGACGGAATTTCCCTGGCGGGCAGTTAGTTCCTACGTGTGGATGTTGCTATTTCAATCTGACCTAAACATCATCCACCATCCATAAGAAATTGGAAGACAACTCTTACAAGGCTTGCTTGTGAAAAGACTTACAGAGGTATTCAGCAGTCACTTCATCGAAGGTGATTTCAGTAACTAAATTTCAACATCCAAACAACTCCCACAGGTTCCCTCCCAAGCAGAGTCCGCCACTTGCTGGACTAATAGCAAGGTGATGTTCCAGTCTTTCGATCAGTTCAGTAATACCCCTCTGTCATTTTCTTAAAATTAAGATTTTATTCAATTAGTCCAAATGTATGTTTCCAAGACAGTTTTCTAGAAAACACTATCCCCTTAAGATGATCTTGCCAGTGAAATTTCTCCAGTTAAAAAAGTGTTTAGGGAATTTTGGACACTAGATTCACCTCTCAGTGATATGCAACACATATTCATATATGAAAGGCTTTCAGGAGCTCTGTAATAAAGAGACTTGCTTAATGTTTAATCTAGCATATTCAAAAAAGTGTTTGAGCAACATCTTTTCATTCATGTGACACTATAAATTTCTCGTGTTTTTGTATATCACTGTACTTTTTTTTTCTAAATCAGGGGTTGGCAAACCATAGTATACAAGCAAAGTATAACTGCAGACTGCTTTCATATATCCTGGAGCTAAGAATGTTTTTTTTTTTTTTTCACATTTCTAACAAGTTTAAAAAAATGTACAGCTGAGGTTTATGTGGCTTTCAAACCCTAAAATTTTTACTCTCTGGTCCTTTTCCAGGAAAAGTTTGCCTACCCTTGTTAATTTTAACCAAAAATACTACTAAAATTTTAGTAAATAAAGATACACTGCTTTGCATAAATTATATAAAAGGATGAGGCAATTATTATTTCTATTTTCAATATTACTTCTCTAAAAATTACAACTGAATTGTTCAAATGAAAAGATCAGGGCTCAGGCAGCTCCTACAGCTTTAAACCCTCAAATTTTGAGACCCCATCAAGAGATAATGTTCATGGAATAAACTAAATATTAGTTTTATTTGGCTCAAAATATAACTTTGATATACCAAGGAAATAATTTCTATCTTCCTAGCATCACCTACCATCTCTTATAGTTTCTTATTTATAAAATAAGCAAATTGATCTTATTTCTTCATTTAGGAGAGTTTCAAAATTATCTGTTGATTTAAATACTTAAAATTTGCAGTAAACCTGTCCTATATCAACTGTACCATCTCAAAATGCCCCTACATCTGGGAAACTTAAAAAATGCATATCCCTCTTGAGATTAAAATGTTGTAGGTGTTAAGTAAGTCCTTTATGTACAACTTGATAGACATTCCAGAAGTTTTATTATTATTATTATTTTGCTTTCACTCCTCATTTTTCCTCTTTATTGGAAACAAACTACCTTGAAACAAACTACCTATGTCACAAACTACCTTGAAAGTTAGTAACATAAAACAACAATGTGCTACAATCACATATTAGGATGTCTCATGGTTCAGAGGGTTGACTGGGATTGGGTGATTTTCACTTGGGGTTTTTCATTCAATGGCACATCAGGGCACCATCATCTGAAGGTCTGGTTGGGCTGCTCATCCAAGATGCCTCGCTCACCGAGTTGGCAGTTGTTGGTGGCTATTGAGCAAGAACACATCTGTACTGTAGGCTAGAATGCCCTACAAGTGCGCTCTGTATATGATTTGGGCTTCTTGCAGCATGGAAGCAGGGTTTAGAGAGGGCGCATGCAAGAGAATCAAGTGAAATCTTGAACATTTAGTCAGAATGTCATTTCTGGGCCTCCCTGGTGGCACAGCTGCACTGTGGAGCTGTGGGCAGCAACAACGCGAGTTCGACGCCCGGCCAGGGAGAATCCCACATGGCGCGGCAGACCTCTCCTGCCTGGCCTGCTGCTCCTCTCAGCAGTGTATTTCCTTTGATCTGCCTGTTCTGCTACCCACTCTGTCTCTGGTGAACCCTCTCGCCGTCCCACACCTCTGGTCTGTACCTCGGCTTGGATGCATAAATAAATAAATCTTAAAAAAAAAATGTCATTTCTACAGCTTTCTATCAGTCAAAAGAGTCTCTAAGACCAGCTCAGTTTCAAGGGAAGGGGAATTAGGTTCCATTTCTTGGTGTGAAGTCCAGAATGAATGAGAAGGAATCAGGACCCATTGGCTTTGCTGTGTTCCATCCTCCACAGCAAGATGATACCTGTTCAGCTAAGATGTTTTACCATTCCAAGCCTATCACAAAGGGATGGCACCTTCTCTCTTTTTTTTTTTTTAAGATTTATTTTTTTATTTATACATACAAGCTGGGGTACAGGCCAGAGGCGTGGGGCGGCGAGAGGGTCCACCAGAGACAGAGCGGGTATCAGAACAGGCAGATCAGAAATACACTGCTGAGGGGAGCAGCAGGCAAGGCAGGAGAGGTCTGCCGCGCCATGTGGAATTCTCCCCGGCTGGGCGTCGAACCCGCGTCGCAGCTGCCGGCAGCTCCACAGCGCAGCGCTCAACCGCTGCGCCACCAGGGAGGCCGGCACCTTCTCTTAATTTCTCACTGACAAGGCATGGATGGCACTGTTTCTAGCAGAAAAGCGGAACCTTTCGTATGGTGTACTCCAACTTCCTTAAATGAAGCTACATTGAGGATGGTGTAGAGTTGCCACTGTTTTATTTTTCTGTGGTACTAGCTTGTGAAGTAATTCGATGTTGTATGTAACCTCATCAAGTGTGAGATATAATACAGCCTGGGTGTTATGATATAGCTTCCTTAATTTGAAACTGATATGATTCTGCAAATACATGCAGTACACACAGCGGGACAGTGTACTTATTGCAGGAGGCTTCAGGGTTCATTTGTTTATACAATTTAATACAAGCAATAATTAGAGTGATTCATTGTTTAGGGACAGTGCTGAAAGCAACTGATCTCTTTAAATGTGTCTCTCCGTTTATTTAGCCAAGTTGTATATTTTTCCCTTAATGCTCTGCCTTTCATGTAGTTTTCTCCACACATTAATTGATGTTTATGTAAGGGGTGCTTTTACTCAAATAGATATGTCTTGTCATCTTTACTGATTACAGTGAGTTAGGTAGGAGAGTGGAAGACCTATTTTGTCAGGGGTCCACTTTCACGGAGGATCTTCAATTCAGAACTGGATATTTTCCCAAATGGTGTCATATTTACACTTAAAGAGGTACCCCAGCACCAATGAGAAAGATTCAGTTTTAGACATGAACTCATGATCATCTCACTACAAAAACTTGTAGTATGTGACAGCATTTTAAACTAAAACTAAATCTTATGACTGTCTTGTGAATGGCATCATTATATTATAATGCATTTGTGTGTATGTTAAAATTGTTGGGATTTTTCTCTATTATAAGTGTATTCACTTTTGTTTTTAATAACAAGTGTATTATTTTGGTTTTTATTTTGTTTAATAAGTAGGGCACCTCAAGAGATGGCAGTACCTTCTCTTGACTTTAAGTAGTTATGTATCCCCCATTTTTGAATTTTGTGGGGCTTAGGAGGATGGTGTAGATAGTTCTTTACCTCATGTAGATAGCTCCCAAAAACTTGAATGAGTAACACTGGGGGGAAATTTTATCTTCTTTGCAAGAAATTCACTTTTGGGAGAAGACTAGCTCTGCTGACAAAAATCTTTGATATGTGGAAGTCAGCTTTAGCCAGACCTGCACATTCACAAATGTGACTAAATTCTTTTGTGGGAAGAAAAGGGAAGAGCCAGCTAAGCAGTGAATGTTCAAGGAGGGTGAACATTCTGTATATGGTTGAGCTCCTTGCTTCCAATGAATTCCATATTGCCCAGAAATGCTTTTGTGGAATTTTATTTTTTTGAATTTCAGAAAAGGATAATGAAATGACTAGCTATTTCGACTACATGAAGGAATAATGTAATTAAATGGAGCAGTTGAGCTGCTTCAGCAAGGTCAGGGGTAGTGGGTAGCAAGGGGCAGGTATCAGCTGGGTCTAATGGACTTTGAACTATTGAGCTTTATCTTTGTCTCAATCATACCAGATAGTCTGTATACATTCTTCTCTATGGAGAGATGCAATTAGTAGCAGGGTTAGAACTGGCTTTTGATATCAGACAGATGGGAAATCATAACCCGACTCTTCAGCACCATGGTAGCAGCAGCATTGATATTTGGCAAATTCCTTTTCTCTGCCTCAGTTTCCCCAAAGGTACATTGGGTTTAATGATACTCAATGTGTTTCCTGAATTTAAAAGATAATGCACACAACTTTTCTGGCTGAGATGCATTCATGTCTAGTATAATGAATCATAGCTATCATTGTTATTAGTAGTTGTACCGCCACAAATATAAAAGATATTGAGACATCAGCTAAGAAAATTGTAGGAGAAGCATTTGCTCTGAAAGAACATCATGTTTCTAACAGTTCCACATTTGCATGGAATTTGACAGCGACAATCGGCACTGAAATAGCTAAAGCAATAGACACAGACTTGGTGATTTTTCAAAACTGAATTCTGAGATCTTGAAATGCAATTGCTTCTGGAATTAAAACACAGGCTCTGGGTTAAAGTAAATATTAAGAATCAACTAGTAAGCACCAGTGTATGTCAGGGACCAGTGGAGCCACATAAAGGGCCAGGGGAGGAAACAAAATGAATCTGTGATAGCAAGAAGTAAAAAACAGCTGTGACTTAATGAGTGTTTAGGTCAGGTCTCCAAGAGTCACACCCTGAGGTCAGGATTCCCAGGTGGAACTGGTGAGGGTAAAGAGGAAGCAAGACAAGCAAAGGGAAGGGCAGGACTGAAGAAGAGTGTAAGAAGTCCCAGACTCATCCTCATTCCACGGAAGCTCTGGAGCTGCTCCCCTTGAAGTAAAGGAACTGGCTTTTATTACTCATTACCATCATTCTTGGTACTTTCCAATTCTCATTATGTGGCCCTTGCCAGGAGCTGGGTACAGGAGCACCTGCCGGTGGCCCGTCATCGTGACTAAGCCCAGAGGTGGTCTTACACACGGCATGATAGACAGCTGGTACCCACAAGGGTAGGAAAACTAGATATTGAAATCTTTCTCTATAGTAAGAGGTTGGTAGTCATTTCCTCAAGGCCCCTGCATACCTCGTGACTATCCTGGTTTTCCCCAGTCCTCTCTCAGGACCCTTGAGTTTGCCCCACAGTTTCTGATAGCTGATCTTCGAATGTTCAGTGTCCTGCCATAACTATTTAAGAAACCGAGATATCATCCATGGATGCTAACAGTCTACGCAGCAGTATATGATTTTGCAAGTTCTTAGTCCATTTTTTTAAAAGATTTATTTATTTATGCATACAAGCTGGGGTACAGGCCAGAGGTGTGGGGCAGTGAGAGGGTTCACTAGAGACAGAGTGGGAAGCAGGACAGATCTACTGAAAAACACTGCTGAGGGGAGGAGAGGGAGAGGCAGAAGAGCTCTGCTGCACCATGTGGGAATCTCCCCTGCCGGGCATTGAACTGGCGCCACAGCTGCCGACAGCTCCACAGCGCTGTGCTCAAGCCGCTGCACCACCAGGGAGGCCCTCTTAGTCTATTCTTTAGTGGAATAGTATACAGTCTTATAAATTCTCCCTGCAAGGGACAAACTCCAAAGTCCTGTGAGTGGTAGCAGTCAGCACTTTGTGGGACATCCATACATTAGTTTTTTCCCCTATCTAAAGACTCCAGCATTTTTAGTAATGTCCTTGTACTGATCTAACAAGTGACATTTAATGGCAAGCTAATTCACTTCTCTCTTAAACCCAGGGATCTAAAGGGAAACTATAGAGAAGTAGTTTGTGAATCACTGTCTAGTGACATACCCCAAGAAGGGAAAGAGGAGGACAGTGTTTTACTATTTAGGCTGTTGCTATGTTTACTCCTGTGTGTTCCATTAAAGCTTCTATAAGAACTGTTTTGACAAGCTACTTCTGTCTTCCATAGAAGTTGTTAAAGAGTTATTTCAAAGGTCTGGGGTGATGGAATAACCAAGGCTATGCAGCTAGGATGGACAGGATTAATTCTTTGCCTCTTAGTCAAATTCCAGAGGAACTCGACTCAACACATCCCTGCTTAGTCATGCAAGTCATTCATTCCTTAATTGGCTTGTGGATTATTTCTGAAAATGTACACAGTAACACACCTTTTACTACTAAGTTCATGTATTCAGATGTGTGTATATGTTTGAAGGAGTTGTCATAGATTGCGTTCAATATAATCAGACCCTAAGACAATGTTGTGAGTGCCTGAAAATTATTGGTGAAGTGATCACAGAAAACAATGGAAAGGAAATGAGTAAGGAAAGGAGAGGGGTATTATATAGCACTTTATCTGTGAGGGCCACCAGACCTGTCTGGGAAAGTCAGGTAATGTAGTCAGCGTAGAACGTGTGACTCAAGGTTATCGTACACCAACGTGATAGCAACATAACATTATAGGCAGGTCATTTCACTTCTGTATATACCTGGGTTCTCATAAAAGACAGGTGAGATTGAAAACCTGTGGTTAGTTGATGAATTAGAACAAATGGCACTGGGTAGAAAGCTTGCATTATTTGTCATTTTTGACATTGGGCATCTCTGTAAGACAAACCATAGGCACATGAGAGGTTTACATAACTGCTGTCTTCTATCTTTTTAAAATCTTCAATATTATTCTTCCATTAAGAAACTCACATAAGTCCTTTTGACATTTCTGGGTTGATATTCTTAATAATGACTCTTAAAAGAGGACACACAAAAAATGCCGTTAGATGTCTTCATAACTGTGCATGAAGCAAAAAGGTGGCAAAGGAAAATGGAACTTTTAAAAAAATTTCTCCTAACTCAATTTGCTTAGTTTCTATTGGCAAAGAATGAATCCAGAGTGTAAATCTCAGGAATACAAACCAGTGGAACTGAGGACATTGAAACTGTAATAGTTATTTTAGAACAATGTAGGTTACTTAGGGGAAAAAAAGAACCCTCAGTTTGGGATCAGAGACATTTGTTAGTATAAAACCCATCCATCTGCAGTAGTAACCATGGTCTACTTCCCTACTTCTCTTGAGCTTATATTTACCATATAAACAAAGATAAGCCTGCACTATATTATGTCCTTCTTTTTTTAAGTTCTGAAAATGTCTTCATCTCTTTTTCTACTTACATTCGTTTTCCAAGGGAGAAAGAAGAAAATATTTTTCATTTTTATATCCTTTTCTCCCCATTATCTAAATGATTTTACAAACTAGGAAAACACTTAAACATACAGAGATGAGAAAAAGTCATCCTGAGTCTTTCCATTCTATTTTAGTGTGCCCCTTTCATTCTTCCTTAAAAAATGATTTTTATGTAGTCAAAATTACATTTTTTTTGGTAGTTTTCCTACAATCATGAGAAAGAAGGCAAAAAGGAAGTTGATAGCTCCTTTCAAATACTTGAAAGGCTGCCATGTACAAGAGATCGCAGACTTATTCTCTGCAAATTCTTGGGATCGGTAAGGAGATGGAACATTAATTTTGCCTTTTACAGTGCAAAGGTCCTTTTTCTGCGTCCCTAGAGGTTTTGTGATGCACAGAGGGCGTGTAAAAAGAGAGAACCAAAGAGGTGTTAAGACAAAATGATGTCACTTCATTTAGGAGAGCATCCAGTCTAAGGTTTCACCATTTGAGGTTATTTCCGTCTACTGTTTGTGGAGTCTTCAATGTTATCATTTCACTGATAAATTTATCTGGTCATAGTTGTCATTTAGCTGGTGCCCCATTTTGGGGTTGATGATCTCACTGGTGACTCTTTCAAGGAGGACAAAGATCATCAAAACCTTTGACATCTGGGCCTCCCTGGTGGCGCAGGGGTTAAGCACTGCAGCTGTGGAGCTTTCGGCAGCTTCACACCAGCTGGGGAGATTCCCACATGGCGGGGAAGATCTCTCCTGCCTCGCCTGCTGCTCCCCTCAGCAGTGTATTTCCCTTGATCTGCCTGTTCTGCTCCCCACTCTGTCTCTGGTGAACTCTCTGGCTGTCCCACACCTCTGGCCTGTACCCCAGCTTGGATGCAAAAATAAATAAATCTTTAAAACAAACAAACAAACAAACAAAAAAAACCTTTGACATCTCCATAGCTGTGGCCCAGCCAAAGGAGAAATACAGAAAAACAATTACTTCTTTGTAATCTCTCCAAGTTCCATTTCCTTATTTTCTATTGAGTTATTTTTAAATTGCATAGACTTTGCTTTATACATTACTCCTTACAAACCCAAACTGGGGCCTCCCTGGTGGTGTAACTGGTTAAATCTCAGCACTATGAAGTGATCCACAGCCACTGCAGCACCAGTTCAATTCCTGTCCAGGGAGCTCTCCACATGGTGCAGCAGACCTCTCCTACCTAGCCTGTTGTTCCCCTCAGCAGTATATGTCGGTAGATCCGTCTGTTCTGCTCCCCACTCTGTCTCTGGTGAATCCTCTCACCACCACACACCTCTGGTCTGTACCCAAGTTCTTGTATGCATAAATAAATCTTAAAAAAAAAAAACCCAAACTGTTTTTTTTTTTCATAACTACTCCCCCCCCCACCTTCTCTATTCTGAGTTTGCAAAATTATACAAAAGATTTCTTGTTGGTTCTGTTATATTAATCACTGATATGGCCCATGTAAGTTGTGGATAATATAGGCAGTGAAACCAGTAAGGCATGCAGTATCACATCCATTAAACCTACTCATGAAAAACAGACTTGTATTCTTCCTGAGAAATGTGTGAAAAAAAAAAACTGTATTTCTTGCAAGCTTTCTCCATCCCTTCTTTTGTGTCCCTCTCTTTGCTGTTCCTTCTTATTTTTCTTCTTTTACTTTAGTGCAGTTCTTAACAACACATTTCAGTGTGCAGGGGATTTAAATTGATCATCAATTGGAAGTCAACTCTGTTCTGCTTGAGGAATCATCCAGAAGGGAACACTAGGGTATTCAACGTCTGTGTAAGATGAGAGAAGCATAAGCAGCATGAATTAAATCCTCTTGATGTATCATTGCAGAAGGCATTTATTTAAAACATTTTTCTACGAAATTACCTTTTGAAGGTTTTATTGAGATTTACAACTGAGAGATGTTAGAAGACAGGTAGAGAGAAGTAAAAATACAGGTGTGATGTGAAATAGGCATGTTTGGGCAAGAGATCTTTTATTTTTATTGAATCTCTGGTGATTTAATTTCTCTCTATTGCAGCAATTATCACTTAATGATAGATGTATTTCACTTCTGGTAATTCTAACTCTTCAATTTGCATCTATTGGTACTATTTCATATAATCTTTAAACAAAATCTCTAGCAAACAGAAAAGTCCACTGAAAGAAACCTAGACTAAAAGATAGTAGACTTTACTGCTCACAGGATTATTAATGATAATAATAGATTTGGTTCTAGGCCTTCTGATGCTCATTTCTCCTTTTTTGTTTCTTCTATTTCAAATTACAGATGGATGTGTGTGTGTGTGTGCGCGCGCGTGCGCGAGTGTGTATGTTACGTATATATTTCATCTTGTTATTTTAAAATACTTATCTCTAATGTGATACAGTAGATATCAAAATAAAATTGTTTCATTAAAAGTAAATGACCTACATTGCTCTGGATAGAGACAGTACAATATTATGGAAAGAGTATGAGACTAAAAAGAGGGAAATTGGCTCAAATATTAGTTCTTCAGATTGGGTAAGCTGGCCATTTTCACATTCCTTTTAAAATGTATTTCCTTACGTTCTATTTTAAAATAAATATAGTTAGTAAAACTCTTACTCATTTTAGGTCTTCCTAAAGTCTGTTCATTTAGGCCATTTTCAACTCAGTCTACATATCTCTAATTTCTTTTCATGGTGATCCTTAATTTGATGGTATCAGTTGGCAGTTCTCTATAGCTTGGACTGATAACCAACACTGAGTCAGTCAGTTAACTGTAAGAATTTTGTTGATGTGAGGATAGTCTCCATTTTCCCTGTTTTTCTGTGAATTTTATCATGATTGGATATAAAATTTTGTCAAACTTTTTTCCCTCATTGATGTAATCACATGATTTTTTTCTTGTCTAATACGTTGCTATAATGGACTATATTGATTGATTTTTGAAAATTTAACCAGTAATTATCTCTGCTTAGTCTTAATGTTTTTCTTTTTTTAAAAAAAGATTTATTTATTTATGCATACAAGGTAGGGTACAGGCCAGAGGCATGGGGCGGCAAGAGGTTCACCAGAGACAGAGTGGGGAGCAGAACAGGTAGATCGACAGAAATACACTGCTGAGGGGAGCAGCGGGTGAGGCAGGAGAGGTCAGCAGCGCCATGTGGGAATCTCCCTGGCCAGGCATTGAACTCGTGTAGCTGCTGCCAACAGCTCTACAGCATAGCGCTTAACCGCTGCGCCACCGGGAAGGCCCAGTCTTAATGTTTTTCATGTTTATATGGTTGAAAAAATTTTGTTAAAGATTTTGCATCTATCTTCATGAGATTTATTGAAATATTGCTGACTTCACTGTTTGAAATTTTTTTTATTTATTTTGTATGGAAGAACTGTGGTATAGGCCAGAGGTGGGTGAGGTGGGAGAGGATTCACCAGAGGCAGAGTGGGGAGCAGAACAAACAGATCTCCTGAAATACACTGCTAAGAGGAGCAGTGGGGCAAGACAGGTCTGCTGCTGTACCATGTGGGTTAGCTCCCTGTCCGGGGATCTAATTCAGTGGCTGGTGATAGCTTTATAGCACTGAGACTTTAACCCCTTCACCACCAGGGAGGCCCTGACTTTTCTTCTGGTCATCTTTGTTTTCATGTCAGGGAAGTATTAGCTTTATAAACTTAATTGGAAAGTGTTATTTCTGCTTAAAATTTTCAGAGTATCTTGTGTAGAATTGTTATTAATTATTCCTTAAATGTTTGGTAGCATTTCCAGTGATAATATTTGGACCTGAGGATATTTTCTTGGGAGTCTTTAGCTAAAAATACAACTTCTTAATGGTAATAGAGTTGACAATTGTCTATTTCATAATGATTATAATGAATTTTTAAAACAAAAGATAAAACATTTCATTTAAGTTATCAGATTTATGCATTTAGAGGTTTTTTTTCTTGTAGTTTCCTTTTACCAGCTGTTTTACTTCTGCAGGTTTTGTGGTAGTGTCATTTTTTTACTTCTTAGGTTGTCAATTTATGTCCTCTCTGTTTCTTTGTCAGTCTTATAAAAGGTTTACAAAATTTGTTATTCTTTTCAAAGAAACAGTTCTTTGTTTTAACAGGTTTCTTTGATGCTTTCTTATTTCCTGTTTCATTGATTTATTTATCTTTATCACTTACTACTTTCTTATATTTGGGATATATTTGCTCTTCTTTTTCTAGGTTCTTGAAGTTAGGTCCTAGATTATTGATTTGAGACTTTTCTTCTTTTCTAATGTAGGCCATTAGGCTATAAATTTTCCTTTCAGAACTCTTTGGCAGGATCCAACTTGATGTATTGTATTTTTATTCAGTTAAATGTATTTTTCAGTTTCCCTTGAAACTTTTAGTTAAAAGTATATTGTTTAGTTTTCAAGTTTTGAGGAATTTTCTCTTATCTTTCTGTTATTGATTTCTAGTTTAGTTCTATTTTGCTTAATTCTAAACTTGTTGCAGTTTTTTATATGGCCCAATTTATGATTATATTGATTTATGTTCTGATGAATGTTGGAGAATATGCATCCTGCTGTAGTATGATGAACAAATGTTGGTCGAATCTTATTGGGTGATGGAGAATGGAAATCCATTCTTTTCCCATATTTGTGCTTATTGTGTTTTTTTGACAAAACTTTCCAATATTTATTATTTTACCATTTTTTTCCTGCTTGTAGAATTTTCTTAAACTTTACTTCAGGATCAATCTCATGGCAACAGATTTCCTCAGTTTTTCTTCTTCTGAGAATATCCTGACATCATTTTCAGTGCTGAAGAGGTTTTCACTTCATAGAGCATTCTGAGTTGGCAGTTCTTTTAACACTTGAAAATTGTTGTGATACATCCTTGTGGGAATTGTGGTTTCTGATAAGAAATTCAACTTCTTTCAAGCTGTTTTACCTATATATTAAGGTGACATTATTCTTTGGTTGTTTTGAACATTTTTTATGTCATTAGATTTCAGAAATTGAATTGGGAATGTATATTGATTACCTGATTTTACCTTGTTTAGAATTCACTCAGTTTCTTGAATTTGTACGTTTGTCTCATCAAATTTGGGCAGTTTTGAGCAAAAGTTTTTTGACTTTGTGCTCTTTGCCTCTTGTTCCAGGACTCTGGTCTTTGTTACATTACACCGATCCCCAAGCCTGTGCTCATTTTAATTTTTGTTCTTTCTTGCCTATATTGTTCAGGTGGTAATTTTACTAGTGTATCCTCTGATTTATTGATTCTTTGTAATCTCCTTTCTGCTCTTCAGTTTATCCACTGAGTCATATTTTGATTTTTCTATTTCTCAGTTCTAAAATTTCAGTTGGTCCTTCCTTTTTTATTTTTTTTGCTGAAAATTTATTTTTCTTTGGTGAGTCTTTGTATTTATTTGTTTTAAGCATACCTATCATTTCCTGTTGGAACACTTTTATCATGGGTGCTTTAAAACTATTTGTCAGGCAATTCTAAAATCTCTGTAACCTTCGTGGTAGCGTTTATTCCTTATCTTTTCATTATTCCTTTTTTTATTCTTTCCATGCATCCTGAACAACCAGGCATAGAGAAATCATATCTATTCAAGGAAGCAGTGTCAAAAATAATATAAAAGAAACGATCGTATATGTTGTCTTTACCGTCCAAAATGAGCGTGGCGCCCCCATTGTAATAGACACCCCCATTGTAATGGACACCATGAAGGGAAATTTTATATTTTCCTCACCCTTAGAATGAGAGATGATTTTTTTAGATCGAAACCTAAAAATGTTTGCATTTTGTTAAGAGACTTTGGAGCTTAATCAACTTCCTGTTTCAGCTGCCTTTCTTACAATACCAGCAATGTAAGGGGTTGGAAGCACCATGTCATTACTGTAAGGTGAAAATAAAATTACAGATTCTCCGTCTGGCCTCTGTTGAGAGTGAGGTAGTTGGTACTTCTTGTTAATACTAGGCATGTATGGGAGTTCCATTTCTCTTCATGGTATCCATTACAATGGGGGCACCACCCTCATTTTGGATGGTGAAGAGACAAAATATATGATCATTTCTTTTAGATTATTTTTGGCACTGCTTCCTAGAATAGATATGATTTTTCTATGCCTGGTTTTTCAGGCTGCATGAAAAGAATAAAAATGACTACACAAAGTAATTGCCATCAATATCTTGATATTTAACTTAAATGGTTTGTCTTAATACTAAAGAAAGAGGTATTTGCAAGCAAATGCTTATTGATCTGAAATTCTAGTGATGTAGAAAACCCTGATAGTAATAATGATGTGTAGATCTTAATTTATCTGAGTAGAAGTATCTCAGTTTTTATTAGATAGCTAAAGGGTACTATGTATCACCAATTAAATAAATTACCACTCTGGAGAATTTAAAGTACTGAAGAAACTTCTCCTTTACTTCAGCCACTGGCACTGGTTTAATAAAGCAGAGCATTAGGTGATTTTTTTTTTTCAAATCATGTCCTCAAAAGAATAAGTGTAAGATTCTTATAAATTATCCATGGTCAGAAACCATGTTTTGATCTTCTTAGGAAAACTGAGTGAGCAAATCCTTTCATGATGCTCCCATTCCCAGGTCATTCTGTTCTTTATTGGATTCTTTACATTCTACCCACCACACAGTAGCTTCTTGGGGGAAATGTCCACATCTGACTAACTTCTATGCCTTGTTTTTTTTAAAAAATGTTGTGTATGTGTCATTTATGGTTCTCCTCTTGAGTAGCCTGGTTCATTTCCTATTCTTTCAGAGCCACAGAAGTGACCCAAGTACTAGCTAGCTTTCTTTGTAAATGTCTATCCCTGATAACAAAGTATGTAGTAAAAGGAAGCAGTGTGAGGTTGTATGGTACAAAATTTAGCCTCAGATCAGTCATGGCTAAGTGGCTTCATGATTTTGAAATCAATTTCTTCATCTATAAAATGTGAATGTTAACAGCAACCATTTGATAGATTTTTTCTAAAATAATGAATTATTTAGGAGAAATACTTATAACTATGCTTGTCACATAGTAAATGATCAATAATTTTATTTTTTTCTGTGATTAGTGCAAATGCATGTTTATCATTTGTGGTAGGCCACCTCTAAGATGGAGTCCAATAATTCTTGCCTGCTGCAATCATGCCCATCCCTTTGACTGAAGACTAGTCCTAGTGACTCACTTCCAACCAACAGAATACAGCAAAATAGTGAGAAGTCACTTCCAAGATTAAGTTACAACAAATCTATGGCTTCCAAATTGCTCACCCTCTTTTGCCTACACACTTGCTCTGAGGAAGGCCAGCTACCATGTTGTTTCAAGCTATCTTGTGGAGATGTCCGTTGGTAAGGACCTGTTAAGTGCCTTTGACCAGTATCCATTCTGCAGTTCAGTAGCCTGTGAGGAACTGAATGCCATTTCCAGTCACATAGGTGAGGTTGGAAGTGAAACTTCCTTTAGTTGAGGGAGGTACTGAACCATCCAACCTCTTGTCTATAGCTTTTAAGAGTCTTAGAGCCTAAGGACACACTAAGCCACACTTATATTTGTGAATAACAAAATGAATGTTTGTTTTTTCAAAACACTAAATGTTGGGGTAATTTGTTATATAGTAATAGAGAAAGATTACAGTCATGAGACCTAATGGTGATGGATCATTAGAATATTTATATTCAGAAAGTTGCCCATTATGGCCATGTTCATACATTTAAACATGACAGAAATATGAATGGTACAGATAACCTCCTCTTGTGCTATGCCCCCTCCCTAATACCCCCACATTATGTTTACCTGGTTGAACATAATTTCTAATAAGCACAGCATCTAAGGCTGAACACAAAGTTCTGATGATACAGGGCAGAGAAAAGAAGGTAAAAGAATTAGGACTGACATTTTATGTCTTTTAAAAAATCTGACCTTTTGGAAATATCACTGTGTACATTTAAAATATTAATAAAGGCTCTTGCTGTTAGTAGGCAAAGTGGGTTGTTGTCATGTGTGACCTTTTATTGAAGTAAAAGAAAATTGACAGTTTTATTAGCAATAGAATATCACACAAGAAAATGCAAAGAAGGAAGAAAAGCTGCCACAGTAGTAATGAGTTACATAAGTTGAATATCATTAGGCAGCTGAAATTTTAGACAAGAGGGGCCTAAATGTAACTTTTGAGCTTCCTTCATTGTAATAAGTATAAATTGTGACCAGTTTGTGAAGGTATTATTCGTATTCTGTTGTTTTGGGGAGGGTTATCTAGGTGTTTTTATATTTTCATTTTTAAGCCAAGACATACTCAAAAATCATGTGGAAGAGATTCTGTTCCCTTATGCACCTGTACCCATTTATGCATTCATTCAATAAATACTTATTAAAGACTCAAAATATGCTTGACATTATTTTAAGTTCAGTCTTCAGTGATGAATAAAAGAGATAAGGTCCTTGCCCTTGGGGAGTGAATGTTTCAGCAGAGAAGACAGAAAATAAGCGAACACATAAATATATGTAACTATTAGGTTGAAAGTGCAAGATCTAGAAGCAATAGTCATAAAATCACACTGTTTTTACTCTGCAACTTAGTCAAATTTTCTGTGAAATTAGTTCTTACTCTATCCTGGATGAAACGCTGATCCAAATCCTTGAATTTCTTCAATTTATATCACTTTCTCCAATGTTTTCCCAGTTGCTTTTAGATACAAAGCAATTTTAAGTAATAAAAGTATCCAGTCCCATCTTTGCCATCTAATCACTTTGCCCATCTAACAGGGAAAGCCATAATCAATTTCTGTACAGGAGGTTCTTCTGCCCAAGTGTTTGGCATCACTTAAGGGATATAGTCTCCAAAGTTTCCCCAAAGCCCCTGTCAGACTGGGGACAGATACCCTAGAGCAAACTAACAACTGTCCTCAAATTCTCTGTCTCTGAGATGTTTGCTCTTAGTCTTTTCATACACTTGCATTAAGTGTTGATCTCAAACAACAAAATTTTTTTCCTGGTATTCTCTGTAAGTTTTAGTCTAACAACCTCATTCTGGAATGCTCAAGTACCTGCCACCTATTTTTTCCCCCCCTCAGCTCTTTAGAGCTTTAGCCAAATTAGAGACAAAACCCCAATTAAACATCTATTATCTATCCATCCATCCTCCATCCATCCATCCATCCACCCACCTACCTACCTACCTATCATCCATTCATCCAATTTATTTTCCAGGTAGTAATCGTAGCAATAAATAAAAATGATGGAAGGAGGTATATGATTGAGTGATTTGGAAATTTTTTTAAATGAGTCAAACTTGCTGCACTGGATTTCATGAGAATATACAGAGCAATAATGGCGTTGAGGTGAACTTGGGCTTATTTACCAAATAAAATTTAATTATCTTGAAGGAAAGGATCATGACTTATGCTTGTAGTTTTCCCAATTGTCTCTCTCCCAGTACTGTTCAGTAGAAAATATCTAATCATTTTTGGCTCATTGACGAAATGAGTGGGGAAATAGAACGCCGAGGCGATGCTTGTTGACATTTTTAGCCACGTGGATACACACCCATTAAAATGTGATGTTTTAGTTGATCAGGTCAGTGGGTAGAGTTCTTGGATCTACCAGCCATTGAAAATTCTTCTTTTTGCTCACATTTTTCTCCTTTCAAATCCAGTCTTTCTTTCTCTTAATTTTGTTAATTGACACCTGGATATTATAGATTATTAACCTCAAGGAGACTCTCAACCTCAAATTTGAACCCATCTTGACTTGACATGGGATCCTTCTTTTACTGATGTTTAAGAATACAGAAAAAAATAACTTGGACATTTACAGAAAACTTAATGACTATCTGAAGGAATGTCCATCCAGTAGAATTAAGAGACTAAGTGCTATTATAGCAGCAGCAAAAAAAAAAAAAAAAAAAAGCTATTACAGAACCCACAGTCAAGTCAGGGTTGTGAGTGTAAACCACATGAAATTCATTTACTGGAAAATGACTCTATATCCTTATAATGGATCCTAAGGCAGCCATGTACTGTCTTTATCATGCTAAGTTTTTCTTACATTAGTGTAAATGTCAAACTTACTACATGTCTAAGGAATTTCTTTCCTCAAGTTGCCAAGTAGAATTTATGGTCACTGTAAGTTATTTATATAAAATAATGATAAGTTTAAACTAGTTGGACTGACCTTTAGTTTCAATAACTTAACACCAAAAATTTATGAAAAAATGGTTACGCCTTTAAGTAATGACAGCAAGCTCTTTGAAGACTGAATCACGGAATATTGTAACAGCTACCCCATGGATGTTAATTTGTGCATTTTTTCCCATTTAGCCTACATTTATTGGTCACACATTGGTATGTGCCAAGCCCTCAGCTTGTCACAGAGCATACAAAGAGCATCATGATACTTATGTTGTCAAATGCAAAATGAGGTTTGAATTTTATTTTATCTTGAACATCTACTGTTTTGGATTTATAAAATATAGTCTTAAAACTAATTGCACAGATATTTTTTTACTTTTTAAATATGAGTACTATAAAACTTAATGTAATTTACACAAGTAACTCACAGATATATCTGGGCAACACTGTTCTAGAGGGATCTCTCCTTACATGTCCACCTGCCTGTATTTCAGTCAACACCAGTGAAAGCAGAAGTGGACTTCATTGCTAATGTTAGTTACTGAAAGCCTAATTCCATTGCATAGTTTAAAAGTGGTTTTCTTTTTCTTGGAAAAATGTGTGCCAAACTTTAAGGATGATACCCCTTAGGGGAGATTATATACATATATACACACACATTTGCCATTGTTCTAATTGTCAGACAGCAATTATCTATAACCAACCATTTTGACATTTAAAAAAATTTTTTTTGTTTGTTTTAGGAAACAAGAAAACCAAGGCAGGATATGGAAGAGATCAGGTATGATTAGAGGAAGAGACATGACTGAGTAACTGGTAAAGTCTCTTTTTCAAAGAGAAGCATTGATGAGTAATCAGTTATCAATTGATAGCAATTATGGATGAACCTGTTGTTTTTCCTCAGAAATTTCCTGGGAAACCTTTTTTACTTACTCTTGTAGATTTTAAATTCTTTGAAGTTGAGAAATGTGTTTGTGGTGGCTTGTTTGCCCAAATGGCCACAATTATTTCTCTTCGTGTATCCATGTCCCTACCCCATGTGACTTAGTAACTTTTCTTATAGAGAGGTGAGAATAAATTCTCCATCCCTTGAATTTAGACTAGCTGGTGACTTGCTTTGGTAAATGGAGCTGTGATGACACTGTGCCAGTTCCAAAACTGGACATCAAGAGACTTTTCAAGCTTTTGTCTTTCTCTTAGAACTTTGCAACCATCACAACAACAAATGCAGTTTACCCTGGTAAAAGATATTTTAAACATGTAATTGAAAGGAACTATTCCAGGTCATCTTAGATCAGTTAGCCACAGATAACTGGAAACTGACCACACATATGTAAGTGGCCTGAAAAGAGCCAATGCCCAGAAAAGGCCAATCTCATTTAAACCACAGAATCATGAGCTAAATTAATGATTACTGTTTTAAGCTTCTAAGTTTTAGGGTACCTTGCTATGCAGCAAAAGCTAATTGATAGAATCTTTTAATTCTTTATTTCTCCTGTCTCACACAATGGAATCTAAGTTTCTAAGGTTGGGAGACTATTGCTGATTAGTTCCTCTGTAACATTTAAATGACAACCCTATTTGAAGCTTGAAATCATACTTCTTGTCCAGAAAATTATTTAACTTTAGATGAGACTGAAAATTTAGAAGGCAATTAAGAAAATGAAGGACTGTAATTGTCGGTTGTACATACTTTAAATAAGGTCACATAATTTCCAATAAAACAATTTTATCTTCAGATAAAGTTCTCATGAAAAGACCTGTTCTATGTAAATAGGTATTAATTCACATCTTCAGTGGTTCTGATGATTTCAGAATGTTTTCCCTATTTTATTATGCCCTCTGAAGATTTGAGTTCTGTTATTCAACTTCACCTCCTAGCAGACAAATTGCCAATGTTATTTCCATTTTATAAGGATAATACCACAACAGGAATTGCATTCCTCTTTGGGGAAATTGAGCCTGCCTTTATATAGCCAGAATGTGAAGTTGATGTATCATGTGATACTTGACTATGCAGAAGATTTGAAAACATAAGCATCCTATTTCAAATACACATGTAATAAGTAGGGTATGTATGGAAACATTGTCCTTAAAACATCTGATTCAATGAATGGACCTATTTGTCGAGATAATGGGATCTTGACTGGATTATAATTTTTATCTTTATAACGAAAGTAACTGTAGGGTAGGGCCAAGACTTTCCATGGGGTGGTGACTGGAAGGAAAGCCACAGGACAGGATACAGGTCTTTGGAAATTAGCGGAGGATGGGCAAAATGTGGAAGGAGTTATTGAGATGGTGGGAAACTAAGCCCACTGCCACAGAATCCCCAACCTGCAGTTATACCACATTACCTCACAATAAATCCCCAAACATACAGGCTCAGATTGTATTTCTCGAGGAAGCAAGTAAGTGGTGAAATTTTATGGTGGCGAATCTATATTACTGACATGGTCACATTTTGGAGATGAGAGAAAACAATGGAAAGGTAACACTGGCAATTTTGTGAATGGTAGGGAGAGACTGAATCCAATCAAACTATGAAATTAAGTGTTCCAATTAAGGTGACCGATAATTCTTACAGGCAGGAAGGCTCCAAGTTATTTACAATGTATACTGTTGCAAAGGGTTCCAATGGGTAGTACAGTTTCATCCTTGAACCATTGCCTTGAATCAAACTCCGGACTGCAAAAGTACACCTCATTGCTCAGGAAGTAAGCACTGATCTGCAGGCATGGAAGGCTTCAGGGGAGGAAGGTGTAAACAGTGCTCTGAGACTGATGTCGAAACTGCTGGGGCTCTGCCAGAATAAACACTTCAGAGAGATCCAGGCTCATGAGAGAACCAAGAGAGTGATATAGAATGAACAAAGTGACTTTCTCATTTAATTTTCTACTGGATGACGATGTCAGTGATGGTTAATTAAGGTGTGTGTGTGTGTGTGTGTGTGTGTGTGTGCACGCGCGTCTGGCGAATATCCTAGAAGGGAAAGGAGCTCCATAGGTGTCCCGATTTGTAGAGGGAAGATTCCTTGCACACTAGACCCTAGTCTGTGTGGATCCCAGAGCTGAATGTCAGCAACTGTTGGAATTTCTGTGGAAGTTATTCCTATCCAGAAATTGGAGACATCTGTCAGTAGTAAAATGCCCCCAAAAGAACATTTTAAAATCAATGTTAGATCACTATCAAACTCAGGTTTATGGAATCTTTAGGAGAAATTTTGCTTATAGAATTTTCATTGGAGGAATGATTAAAAGAACAATGTTTAAAGCCTACTTTGGATCTACCAGATGATTTCTTACAAATTAATCTTGTCTTGTAATTTTAGTGCCTGTGTTTCAGTCAGGGAACCAAATAAAGGTTCTAAGATGTCATTAAATGGTACAAATAAATGTTCCTGTTTGTTTAACAGGAGAAAAATGGGGGTAGGGTTATGCCATCCTGGAACAGAAAACACTGAAGGTATATCAAACTCATAAGTAGCAATAGGGTTCAGAAGTATTATTTTTCTTTGAAAATATAGCGATGCATTACTCATATCTGGGAAATACTGGGTTAGAATATGCCACTGAAATGCTGCAAGAGTGACAGGCTTCTGGGGGAAGGTGCAAGGAAAGCCACAAGGCTTCACATTAGAAACTCTCTGTGCTGGTTCCATTGTCCAACAAAGCTGTCACGGTCACATGGGCTATTTTAACACGTGTACATGTATTACAGAAGACTTGTAAATACGTACAATTTTGACCTCTCATTTCCCCATTTTAAACATTTCAATGTCATTAGCTACATTTCAAATGTTCAACACCTACCTTTGGCTCCTATATTTAACTGCCTCCACACAGAACTGCTTATCACCATAGAAAATTCTACCAGACAACTCTGTTCCACATTCTTCAACTTTTAAGTGTCACAGTTTCTTTGGGGAAACTCCTAGCAACACTTGCTCAGGTGTATGACAAATGAAGGGGTTGGTTCGATTTATATATCTGTTTGATGACCACACAAACAGGGAGGTGAAAATGCGTGTTTTGAGATGTGAAACTTCTATAGTAACATGGCACATGCTGGAGCATATAGTTAGAAAAATTAGTTAGGTTGGTTTTATTACAAGAAAAATCCTGGATAATTTGGATGTCATCTGAGAGGGGACAGAATTCTCAATCATTGGGAAGCATGTTTGAGACAGAGAAAGAGAACTGTGACACAAGCTTCAAGCTTCCTTGAAGCTTCCTTGCTTCAAGGAATTAAGCAAACAGGCTGAATATTTCAACAGAGAGCCCTGGTCCAGATGTGGGTGACTGGCTCTCAATGTCAATGTCAATGGCGATAAGGGAGCTATATCCATCCAAGCACAGTACCCAGTAGAGGACAGGTCACTGTGAGTTCTTCACTCAGGCACACAATTGCAAGACCACCCAGGCTCAAGGAACAATAATGGGGTTTACTTAACAAAGAGAGGAAACAAAGAATTACTAAGGTCACTTGTGGTTAGCTTTCTCACACCATATAGAGTCCACAGTGTTCAGAAGTCCTAAACAAAAGGCTGCTCCTCCCAGATGGCACCATCCTGCCAACAAGCCTGGAGCTTATGGCAGCCAGAGGTACTCACAGGCAGGGCTGCTGAGACCACGTCACAGCGACCCACAGCAGCAGTCTGAAGGTCTGGAAGAACAGCACTGGATGCTGGACCAGACAACAATAAAGGCTACCGCACCAAAGGGCTGTGTCATAGGATCCCACAAATAGCTCTCTGAGACACCAGGCCCGGGGCCCTCAGCACTCCTCCTGGGAGCAACTGCAGTGACAAGACCAGACAGGCCCGGTCTTCCGCTTCCTGCAAAAGTCTTCGGCTTCTCTTTGGGAGATCAGCCACCAAGGCTTCTTTTCCTTCCTTCACAAAACCAGGTGCCAAGTGTAATGATCTAGGCTAGGGGATCCAGGGATCCCTCATACACTTCCTTATATTCCCCTTTCAAAGCTTCCCTCCCCCACTGGTACCTTGGAACTGGACCTTTCAATTTGGCCTATTTAAACCGACCATTGCCTACCCCAGGGCAGGAATGTCCACAGGGAGCAGCCTTTGGTGAGAGTCGGGGGGAGGTGTGTGTGAAAGTCACATTTTTCCAAGACTCCCGCATCCCAGGCAGGCAGCCATAAAATGTCAGTCTTGCCCTGCAGTCTATGCTACAGGGCCTGGTAACAAATGGATGTTAGTGTGTCTTAATCACGCCAGGTTTTGTCTCTAATGTAGCATCAAGGGTTCAAGTTTGCACCCTATACCCTGGGAAAGCCACTGAACTCAAGAAGCGTCACTATATGGCATCCTTATGGAGGCTGAGTCCAACCTCTTGTACTTTCCATCTCCATCAGGGATCAAAGCAGCAGATAGGTCAGACTTTGAGGACTCCAGACATTTAACAGTTTGGGTGATACATCTCAAACCAGTATGTGATACTGAAGAATGGGAAACAATGAGAAGGCCATGAGAGATTCTTGCAAGCTCAACAGAATAAGAACTTGGAATTCAATTCAGATTCAGTTGTAGAAAAATGAGAAAATAAGTAAATGTAACATTCCTTGTTTCTCAGAGATTGAAGATTAAGAGCTATTCTCCACACAATTGTGTTTCTTACAGAGGCAGGGGGATGGGGTTTTATGCAAAGCTTAGTTGGTGTAGGAGGAAAGTAGCAATGAAACACAGGTAGCTCCCAAGGGTAATTGGAATGCAGAACATTGGGGATATGACTTCAGAATTCACAAAGATCATTTAGGGGCAGTGGAAACAGAAGAGACACAAAAGTGGGGATTTGAGTCGAGGTAAAGTAAATCTGTGAGGATCAGCAAACAGCAGGTTATGTTGTTTTATTTTAATAAGCACTGAATTGTATGTGTATCTTTATACTTTGTCTATTTAATTATGCTCATCATCACCTCATTTATTTTTAATATGATGTATTTAGTTAAGACATGTGTGTATTATGTTTGCTATACACTGGGTAGAGCTTTATAAGTATTGACTTATTAAGTCCTCACAACAATGCTATATGTAGAATTGATTGTGACCATCTAGAAATAAAATAACTAGCAACAAAGTGATTTCCTGAAGATTCCAGAGATAGAGTTCTGCTGATATTTAGGTCTAGTTTTAGTTTCAGAGTCTGGGTTCTTAAGCACTTTGCTTTACTTAGTTACTCTCCATCCCCCATTTTTCATTCCTCTTTTTTGTGGTTAAAAAATAGAAGTTAACCAGAAAAGTTCAACTCATGCTTCAGCTGGTTTTGTTGAATTGGGCAAAGCAAAATCTTCTCTACACCTTCAAAAACCACTTTCTACAAAAAGGTCGCAGCTGCATTATCATTTTCCCTCCGGTCTCACACATCAGTGGAAACCATGTCTGAGTGTGAATCCTGGTGGAAGCTTAGCTAAAAATTCAAGGCTTTTTTGAGAACTACGGAAGGGATTGGGATACAAGAATAGAAAAAGGAGGTAGGACATTTGACATTTTTTAAATCAAAATATAATTCACATGCTACACCATTCAACCTTATAAAATGAACAATTTAGTGGTGTTTAATATATTTACATATTTGTGGAATCATTGCTATCTAATTTTAAATTATTTTCCTCACCCCTAAGGAAACTATGCCCTTTAGCAGTCAACTCAATCTCTCATGTCTATGAAAACTACTGATTTAGTTTCAGCCTCTATTTTCTTGCCTCCTGTGGACGTATTATATAAATGTGATTGTATGTGCATATATACAATATAAGGCTTTGATGTCTGGCTTCTTTCACTTAATATACTATTTTTAAGTTTTATCCATATTGTAGCATGTTCAGCATTATGTCTTTTAAGGTCATATAGTATTCCATTGTAAGTTATACATATTATCTTTATCCACTCAGTTGAACATTTGGTTTGTTTCTATTTTATTTTTATGTTATGAATAATGCTGTTTTGACATCTGTATAGAGATTTTGTGGACAAATGTTTTTAATTTTCTTAGGTATTTGCCTAGGGGTAAGACTCCTAGTTCACAAGGTAATTCTATACTTAATTTATTTAGAAACTGCCAAAATGTTTTACCAAAAGATAGCACCATTTTACCTTCCCTCTAGAAATGCAGGTGGGTCCCATTTTATCCAAGCCTTTGATAACATTTACTATTGTTTATGTGTTTGATAACAGACATGGTATGAGTAGTATCTCACTGTGGTTTTAATTTATATTACCATGGCAACATTTTAATTTATATTTCCAATAATGACCAACATGTTGAATATATTTTCATGTACTTACTGACCACTTGCATATCTTATTTGGAGATAGGGTTCTCTTTTATTAATATTTTGCCCATTTTAAATTGGGTTATGTGTTCTTTCTAATAATGAACTATTAGAATTCTTCATGTATTCTAGATACAAGTTCCTTGACAGGTATATAGATATGATATGCAAATATGATCTCCCATTCTATGGGGAGCTCTTTCACTGCTTAATAGTGTCATATAAAGCACAAAAGTGTTTCATTTTGCTGAAATCAAATTATTTTTTCCTTTGTCTGTTTGTGAATTTTGTATCTTATCTATGAAATCATTGCCTAATCAAATTTCATGAAAATTTAGATCTGTGCTTTCTTTTAAGTTTTGTAGTTTTCCTTTTATAGTTCTATTTTGAGTTCATTTTGGTGTACAGTATGAAGGAGTGCTCTAACATCATTTTTTTTGCATGTGCATATCTAGTTGTTCCAGCAACATTTATTGAAAAGACCATTATTTTCCCATTGTGTTGTATTGGCACCCTGTCAAATATCAATTCACTGTAAGTGGATAGGCTTAATTTTTGAGTCTCAATTCCATTCCATTAGTGTATATGTCTTTTATTTTTCCAGTATCAGACTTGATTACTGTAGATTTGTAATAAGTTTTAAAAATAGGGAGTGTGTGTTCTCTAACCTTGTTCTTTTCAAGATCAATTTAGATATTCTGAGTTTTTTGTATTTCCTTGTCAGGCAGGTCTGTTGGACTACTGGCACTAGTTTTACTAAATTTGGGGTTATAGCACTACATCTGAGTAGAAAAGAGCATAAAGCAGTTATAAACATGGGACTTAAGATCAAAATAGAGTAAGAGTAATTATACAAATTAAGGCATTATCCAAACAGAGATGGTGATATGGTGTAGATATTATTTTTGGAGAGGGAGATGGGGAGTATGTAGATGCTTTAAAAAGTTGGGAATGATTAGTATATTAGTAGAGACTATATTAGGCTATTTACAACAAAGTTAAATAACAAGTAACTTAAAAAGATAAAGGTGATTTTTCTGTCATTTAAAATAAATCCGGAGGTCAGTCATACAGAATTTATAAAGCGGTTCAAAAATGTAAATTTCTTCTATTCTTAACACATGACTTTCATTCCCAAAATCTTATACTATCTACAAGGAGGCTGTGGAAGATAAAGCCATCAGATTCAAATTCTAGCTAGGAAGGAGGATGGAGAGTCAAGGACAAAGGAAACTGTCTCCTCACTAAGTCTTTCAAGAACTTTCAAAAAAGTCTCATTCAATGATCTCTGAATCTCATTGGTCACCCTGTGTGACCAATGTATGAAAAAAGAAAATGGAAAATCATAGTTTATAATTCGTCATTGATGTGTCTAGTACTGTAAGAATTACAACACTAAAAGAAAGTGAGAAAGTAGATATTGGAATCTGTACTTACTTTCTATACTAGACATGTATGAAGAAGAGAGAGAGTCATTTGTTGAATGATATATATTAGTTTTCTATGACTTCCATAACAAAGGATCACAAACTACATGACTTAGAACAACAGAAATTTATTATCACAGAATCTTGGAGGCCAGAAGTCTGTAGTCAAGCTAGTTGGAGAGTTAGCCTTCCTTTGAAACCAATAGAGGAATCTTCCTTGCCTCTTCTTAGCCACTGGCAGTTTGCAGGTAATCCTTGGCATTCCTGCTTTGTAGCTGCATCACTCCAAATCTTTGTCTCACATGGGGTTTACCCTATGTGTCTTCACAGTGTCTTTCCTCTGTTGGTGTTTGCCTTTGTTTAAATTTCCCCTTTTTAAAATGATAGCAATGATAGTGGGTTGGGGTGATCTCATGTTAACTTGGCTAAACCTGCTACGACCCTATTTCCAAATCAGATCACATTCTGAGGTACACGGCTTAGAACTTCACCTTCTTTGAGGGTAGGCAATCTTCCCCATAGCAGCACCTACTGTATTCTCAGGATTGTGGTTTCCAAATTATGTGCTGAAGTACTCCTCAGTACTATGGGGAATACACAAGGGTGCTGAGGGCTATTTTAAAATTCTGAGAGAATTACAGGCATACTTGACATCTACTGGACACAAAGTAAATGATGATGTCAAAGTAGTTCAGTTTTAACATTCATTAGATCATGTTACGTTTTTTTAAATGACATATCTTTGCAAAGTTGAATTTTCAGATAAAAATGCATAATAATCAATGTGGACAAGAAAATAAGTGTGGAAGTATCTGAGCTGATCCTAAATTCAGCAAAGTTTTGCAGTGCTTAGCAGGCACACACATTCCATTAGTAACAGAACTTATTTAAAGCTAAGCATTTATGTGCATCATGTTTCCAAATGGCTACTCATATGCTAAGAAACATACTTATTAAATTATCTGTACATAAATCTTTGACAAAGGCAGCTTTTTGTATTTCTTTTAGCCTAAGGTACTGTGAAAATTTTACAGAGATACTAAGGCTTCCATAAATGTAGATGTCTTGGGAATTCCTGACCAGTGAGCTTATAAAAATGAGACAGGGCAGAAATGACTAAGAAAGCACAATATATATTTTTTAAAACTTCATATTGGCATTGGACTTGTCAATGTCAGAAAAGAGATGATACTTCATCTCAGTTTCATGAACAAGGGTGTTAATATAATTAAATCTGAGGGATCTGAGAATAAAGCACATGGAAAGGAACTTACCTGGGATAGGTTTAGGGGGAGTTCACCAGATGGAAACTATCTTTGTCTCAGAAATTATGGACTAGGAAGTGAGGAATGCAGTTACTGAATGTATAACAAGACAGGTGAAGACAAAGGGAATGAGAGAAACAATACAGTTGGTCAGGGTTACTGATACACAGGTCAGTGTTTGTATTTAGATTTTTCTAAGAGAACAGCCTGGATCAAGGATAACAATACAGTTAGTTTGTTGGAGCATGACTTGAAGGCAAGAATGAGAAGAAAGAGAGTGAAATGGGGAAGGCAGAGCAGCAAATAGCAATGCGTGATGTCAAGGTTGCCTCTGTGAACACTGGGGGCTCAATTCTGTGGAACATCTGAGAAGTCTAGAGTTCCTCTGAACCCACCTCTGCCCCCAAGACTGGCACTTAATCCCCAATCCTCTTTCTGCAGCAACTTTATCTCTGTTGTACCTCTAGGCTGTGTGTTGAGTAGGTTCCTGCAGTTTTGAGGGAGTCTCTAAAATGGAAGAACAGAAAAATAGCCAGATGAAGGGAGATTCTAGGAGCCTGAGTCTTGCACGGAATTACTCAGCATATCTGTGTCTAAAATCTCAGAGGGCCCTAAGGGGTGTGGGAAAATGAAACAAAATTGTTCGCTATAGAAGGTGCAGCTGACTAGAAAGAAACCATAGGAAAGAGAAGACATGTATGTTACAGCTGTGATTTTCAAGGTGGAATCTCTTAGACAAGTAGCATGCACATTATTTGAGAACATGTTAGAAATGCAAATGCTTGGGACCTGTCTAAAATGAAAATATCTGATCTTGGGGCCGAGTCAAGAATGTGAGTTTTAATGAGTATTATAAGTGAGTCTAAGGTCCACAAATTTGAAAGTCAGTGTGTACATGTATGCACATGTGTGTGTGCATGTGCGTGTATGCATGTGTGTGAAAGAGAGAAAGAATAAGAGCAATATTTTGGTGAAATGTGAGTAAAAAGGGTAAGCCTGAGCATTATATATTCATTGATTTAATTAATATTTATTGAGTGCTTATACATGCCAAGCACATCTTCACAATTATGCTTAGACTAAGGCAGAAGAAAAATATGGATCCATATAAAGTATATTTCTGTTTCTATTTTTATCCTGTAACTTCAAAACTCTGGGCTTATCTAGTCTTTTACAAGACATATTTAAAAGTGACCAAATTGATGACCCTGAATGGTATCGCCTCTTTGTATCTCTCTTCTGACATGATGAAAAGTGAAATGACCCAATCATGGCTAAGTGAAAAGAGAAATAAGAGCAAGATAGAACCCACCAACCAGTTCATTGCTACTTGAAAAACTGTGAACTGACAATATGCCCCTCATCCTGGCATCTATCTTACACTCTAGTGGCAGCTTAAAAAGTAGAAAATTGTCCATGCTTCAAGTTGGGAGTGCATACCTTTTCAGTGTCTACTGGCATGAAGCAATTATGAACAAACATAATACATCACCCTCCATGACTATTTTCTAAGAAAATGTAAGCATCAAAAAGTTTCTGTTCATTGTGATGGCCAGGGAAAAGTGTTTCTTTACTTGTACCATGTAATTTAGAGTTAGTTAGAAGCTGAATCCTTTTCTGAAAAATCTTCCTTTGGAGGAAATACACCCCTATGCTGCAAAGCTTTTCTTTTTGGGAACATGAATTTCTATGGTATTTAGTAATCATGGAAGATAATGGCTCCTATTTTCCATCCAACTTTACTGACGACTGAATCAGTGAACTCTATTGAATCTCGTATCATAGAGGGTTCTAGCCAGAATGACACTTGTGTTGGGAATGTGAGTGTCAGTCTGGCTGAGAGATAGAACTGCTGCTTTATCCCCCAAGGGGAACTCAATACCCCTTCTTCTTTGTGTGCAATTGCTTATTGGGGCAAAAGTCTTGAGTTTCTTGTCTTCATGAAACATATTCTCAGACTATGTTGTTGTGAGGCCTGGTTACCATGCTCAGAGATAGAATTCATCTATAAATTCATCTATACATATTCCTGCACCTTGCTATTTCTTTTGTGTGACTTTTTATGGCGGTTTTGGATGAAAAAGCCAATATACTAGCTGTACCGTTATAGCCAGGAGTGTGTACTCAAGAGACAGTAGATATGAAAGAGATGAATACGTTAATATGTAGTATGAATTAGATTTGGATTACTGGCAAATAAAAATGTGTACAACAGGGAGAATTCCCTCTCAGAGATCTTCTCTTTTTATTGGCCATGGTCGAAAAAGAGATGTCATTTTGGAGCACAAAATCTATTTTTTTACATCACCCATGACTCGTAATTAGCCTATCCTGTCACTGATGACAACAGAAAAGCACACACATGACCGTGTGTGTGTGTGTGTGTGTGTGTGTGTGTGTGTGTGTGTGTTAAAATCTCTCTCTATGGGTCAAAGGTGGAAAATTTTCAAGGAAGAAACTTTGGAAATCTAAGTGGAGGGATTGTGGCATCCTAATTGGAAAATAAAGCAAAAGTATTGGGAGATTAGGAGGCACTGATTTTTGGAATGACCCCAGGACACAAAGGTCAGTGAGCATAGTAAAGGACTTTGGAGGATGGGCAACTGGTCAGGGCCTGAGAGTAGGCCCTATCTAGAGACCATTCTAGCGTTGAGCTCTAAACAATCTCAATGCCACTGAATAGGCCATCGGTCATCCTGCTATTGTCTCCCCCAATCCACCTCTACTCCAGCCATGTTACATGTGTGTTTTTCAGATAACACATTCTGTGCCTCCTAAATGCCCCAAGGATATGGAAATCTCTACAGAATTTCTTAACATTTAATAATGTTAACAAGGTTCATTCGTGTTGCTTGCTGGTGATTGGGAGCCAAAACCATATAACCTGGTAATAAGTTTGGGTGTACTGACTGAAAGGATCAGTAGACTGTTACGTAGACAGACCTTGATGACAACAGTGTGCATTTATAAATATTCACATGTTTTGCAAAGTGTAAAATTTAGAGTTTAAAATAGAAGACTGAGTTTCCCCAACTTTAAGATGTACTGCAATGCTACAGTAAACAACACAATTGACTATTGCTGAAAAAATAGACCAAAAGATCAATGAAACAAGAGAGAATCTGTAACTAAACGTACACAAATATAATCAATCTAAATGTCACATGGATAACTATGAACATCTATAAGAAAGCAGGAGACAATCTAAGAGTGGGTTTGGGGATAAGTTTTTAGCTACAACTCCAATAATACTTTGAAAATATACACATAATTTGGACTTTATTAAAATTAAAACTGCTTTGGGCCTCCCTGGTGGCGCAGCGGTTGAGCGCTGCGCTGTGGAGCTGTCGGCAGCAAGTTCGAGGCCCAGCTGGGGAGATTCCCACATGGTGTGGCAGACCTCTCCTGCCTCGCCCGCTGCTCCCCTCAGCAGTGTATTTCTGATCTGCCTGTTCTGCTCCCCACTCTGTCTCTGGTGAGCCCTCTCGCCGCCCCACGCCTCTGGCCTGTACCCCAGCTTGTATGTATAAATAAATAAAGATTAAAACAAAAAAGAATTCTGGAGCCACAGCACCCAAATGTGAATTCTGACTCTACCATTAAAAAAAAAAAAAAAATTAAAACTGCTTTGCATGGGTTAAAGTCTCAGTGCTACCAAACTATCACCAGCCACTGCCATAAGAGTTCGATCCCCAGCCAGGGAGCTGACCCACAAATAAACAAGGAATATTAAACCTCAACTATAAAAATAATTTATAGAAGATCTTAACAGACACTTCAAAGAAGACATGGAAATGGCAAAAAAGCATATGAAAACCTGCTTGGTTTATTCTGTCATTAGAAAATTTCAAATTTAAACATCAATTAATTACCACTACATACCTAATGCATACTGCATTACAATACCTAAAATCCAGAAACTTGACAATACTAATTACTGATAATGATAATGGGCAACAGTTGTTATTCACTGTTTGTAGAAAGTCAAATATGGTATATTTAATTTAGAGACCATCACTTCTCGGTCTTTTGGCTCGATCAAGTGTAATTTAGAGACCAGTTGCCCATAAAATTAAGCAGAGAATTACCATGTAATCTAACCATCGGACTCCTTGGTATTTATATAAATGATTTGAAAACTCTTGTCTACGTTAAAAACCTGCATATGAGTGTTTATAGCAAATTTATTATCACAGAAAGCTTGAGACAACCAGGATGCCCTCCAATAAGTGGACTGATAAACAAGCAGTGATATATCCATACAAAGCTATATTATACAGTGAAAGAATACTAAAGAAAAAAATCTGAAAAGGCTAAGTACTATATTACTCCAATTATCTGACTTTCATAAAAGACAACACTAGAGAGATGGCAAAAAAAAAAAAGATAGTGTTTGCCAAAGAGCGGAAAGGAAGAAAGGTTGAATAGGGCTGCACAGGGAATT
>PVIJ01013889.1:0-43218 GCA_004024925.1 Scalopus aquaticus
AGGAAGGAAGGAAGGAAGGAAGGAAGGAAGGAAGGAAGGAAGGAAGGAAGGAAGGAAGGAGAAAACAGAAATACAATAAATTCATAGTCATTTCCTTTCAATGTAGTAGACACTTCAACCAGAAGATGGCAGCAGTGGAAGCAGAAACCTTTAGAGAAAAGGAGTTCTGTCCTGGGCAAATATTACTACTTGGAAATCAGGATCCTGCCTCAAGAACCCTGGAATCAGCAAAAGTTCCTGGCTGGTACAGAAGGCTTGGGGGCTGGGGTGGGTGGGGAGGGAACATGTCACTGAATTGATGCCAGGTGTCTCCCCAACTCTGAAAGAGCAGGGTTAAGATAAAGGTTTAGGAGAATGGAGCAGTGGTTACCAACCCATGTCAACCAAGGGCCTCTCAGAGGTTACCTCCAGTTATACCAGCAAAGTCAACTAGAAGTAACAAACACCAAAGCGGGGCACCAAGAAGAGTGACATGAATTTAAGGCACAGTCACAGATCAGAGTAAAAAGGAAGTCTGATTGGGAGTGCTGAATGTTGATATCAAAAGCAAAGATCTAAGGTAGGTTCTTGGTTCCTTGAGTTGTTAAGTAGTGTTGGGGCCTAAGGGCAGGCCTGCCTGGGAGTTGGGGGTCTGGAGTAGGAGGTTTTGGTAATGCACAGCCATCGGGTATTTGGGGGTTAGCTCATTTTCTTTGATCATTCTGAATGTGTCTGTGAGAGCAATAAAAAAGTCAAATGGGGGGGCCTAACATACCCTGGTGTCCTAGGGTAAGTTAATTCTCAGTGCTGCCACTGCAAAGGCCCACAGCAACAGCCTGAATTCAATCCCCGCCCAGGGAGCTAACCCAATCAGCACAGCAGACCTCTCTTGTCTCACCCGCTGCTCCCCTCAGCAGTGCATTTCAGTAGATCTGCCTGTTCTGCTCCCTACTCTGTCTCTGGTGAATCATCTAATCCCCACACCACTGGCCTGCACCCCAGTTCTTCTACACAAAAATAAATAAATAAAATCTTTAAAAAAGAAAAAAGTCAAATGGTGTGGATCACAAATACCCTCTCCTTTTCCCATTACCTGCTAAAGTAATGAGGAAGGCCAAAGAACAGTTGTCCCAGTGTTTTGAAGAGATGGTTCATGGAGGAAAAAAAAAAGAGCCCATATTCACCACATGGAGAGTTACAGTGACTATTTCACTTGCAATACAATGCTTTATACTCTTGGTTGTACCCATGCACGACACTGCATTAAACATGACTCGTTCTCAAGATGAGCTAGAACTGTCTTTAGTTTTTCTAGTCAAGTCTATAGCCAAAGTGGTGACTGAAATTCTAAGTACGTAGGGACATTGAAAGTCCAGAAATGGGATGAAACTACTCACTAAAGAACTGAGAATATTTGGTGATCTAAGCAAAAACACTTAAAATTGGATGATTATTTGCATTTCTTGAGGTATGCTTCAGGCATACAGTGTCCCCAGCCATACCTCTCAGTCTTTATAAGAAGGCCTCAGGCCACGTGTATTGGGTTATCTGTCTGGTCACTCATTCTTTGAAGCAATTGGACCTGATACTCAGCCTGAGACCCACAGCAGAGCCTTTGAGTATCTGGGTCCAAGCCAGTCCTCTCAAGCCTCTCTTGTTTCACATCAGGAGCCAGCTCATACTCTCCTGTGTAAGTCAGGTTTGGAACAGGTGCTTGGCAGAGAAGTCCTGACGTAAAGGAAAGCAGGTGAGCAAAACTAGAGTTGTCTCTTGGCAGAATAGCCTGGGGTTGTTTCTTGCAAAAACAGGGCAGGAGCCTCCAGGAAGGCTGATATGTTGGAGTTGCTCAAGGATTTGACTTACATATTTTGAGTACCATAACCCAGGCCCACAGGCCATGAAAAGCATGCTGAGAACACCCCTTGCTCAAAACACTATGGAATGTCATCTGTTAGCTCTGGAATCTTGGTCTCCACGTAGAAGGCCATACATAGACCAAGGAAGAGGCAACCAAGGCCCTCCCAAGGGTAAAGTGTA
Source organism: Scalopus aquaticus (assembly GCA_004024925.1). Taxonomy (NCBI): domain Eukaryota; kingdom Metazoa; phylum Chordata; class Mammalia; order Eulipotyphla; family Talpidae; genus Scalopus; species Scalopus aquaticus. The sequence continues at coordinate 2,017 of PVIJ01013889.1, forward strand.
TCAGGTGAGAGTTGGGCTCCACCAAGCCCAAGGAGGACTAAGAGGACAGCACCTGTGCTGGAACCACGTGCCTGCAGATGACGTCTTTTGTGGGTCTGGAGTTTGAAGCCCCAGCAAGTCACCCACTTGATGTAGTCCAGGTTGACAGAGCCAGTTCATTTAGTAAAATGCAATCCCCCAATCTCCAAAGAAGGCAGTTTCCATGCCAAGCATTGGCATGGAAGCTAAAATTCCAGGCCATGTGCACATACTGAAGTGGGCAAGTTAGAACTGCCCTGGCAGGAGTGAGTGGTCAGGCCCTGCTAGTGGAGCTGAACCGTCTCAGCCCTTGGTGCACACCGGACATCAGCTAAAAAAGCCTCAGACTGCCACACCTGACTTGGCTGCTAGGTAAAATTGTCTCATGACTGACAAAGTGGGGCTGGAGCTCCTCTCTGCTGTGATGCACTGACTACAGTTCCACTGGCGAAAGACTTCTTGCCTAGAATTACGAAAGCTATGTGCTGCTTGTCTTTCCATCACTGTTCTTTCTCCCCAACTAGGTCAAGGCTTGTCTAAAATGCTATCATGGGGGCTGTTCTGCAACAGACTGCTCACCCCTGGAGGCAAATGCTCTTCAGCCAGCTGTTTACCTGATAAGTAGAAGAGTCCATGACAAGACTGCAGGCCCTGAAAAGCTAGAAAAAGAAAAATGCACACCAAAGAGCTGGACAGGACTTCTGCAGCTCTTCCACTCAGTCTACCCCAGTGGCGGGGGACACACCAGGATGGATGGCTGGGTCTGCAAGGGTTGGTCCTCAGGGCAGAAGAGCTGTAAGACCTCAGGGCAGCTTTCTCCTCCCTCACCACAGAGCCATGGTGTTCCCCAGGTGAAGCCAGGGCCCAGAGCACAGGACGGGCTGCCAGCCCTCCCAAGTTCTTCCTTGCATGTTAGGTCGTCAAAAACAACTGTACTACCCCATTGTGGAAATAAAGATTTGAGAGGTTCATAGCCACTCAGGCAAGAACAGAACAGTCTAGTAGCAGCAAAGCCAAGGAGAAGCCACCAGCCAGACTCAGGGCCTCTTCAACCTGTTGGCCAGTTCTGCTTACACTCTAGGGAAGATGCAAAGCTACAAGTAGGAGACACTGATCCATGGGAGGGGAAAACAGTGGGCCCAAAATGCAGCTGAGACTTATAAGTAACATGCAAGCCACACGAGTTAGCAGAGTTATCACAAAACACTGTAAAAAAGAAAGGGAGGCCAAAGGATGGGAGAGCAGGAAGGTCTTGGCATTCCCAACAATCTTCAAGGCAGTCCACTTACAGATAAAGGGCCTATGGCACCAGTGCGTAAGGGAAAAATCCCACTCCTCAGGAGAAGAGCTGGAAAAAGATAAAGCAAGTTCCAGTGACACAGTCCCAGAAGCAATAACTTGGGTGGAATTTTCTTGTGAGGAGCCACAGGCTGAACCTGGGACTGAGGAGCAGGAAGAAGCCCCTGGGGCTTTATGTAAATCTCTCCAGCCTCTTCAGGGGAAGCAACTGGAGCAGCTTTGACCCTACATGTGAGAGGTCAAGGTGTGCTCAAAAGGCCCCCAAGGGAACAGAGACCAGCAGGGTCTGAGCTAAGGCACTCCTGAGGAGGTCAGGGAGCGCTGCCTCCAGCTGCTTTCCACTCTTCAATTTTTACACAGCTATTTTGTTTCCACTAACTAGCTATAAACGTCCAAAGCAACATCTTATACTTTTATATTCTACCCTGCAGCATCCAGGAGCAAGTGCTGCACAACAGTGATGATATACATTCCTTGACTTACTCTGTCTGCTGATGAACAGGCAGCAAGAACACACTGCATGGGGGTGCAGTCTTGTATGTCTCTGCACCTCAGTTGCCTCGCTGTTCAATGGGCAGTCAGATCAAACTAGTGAAGTTTCAGTTGTGAGCCTTAGGCTTTCTTAGAACTACCACAGGCAGCCACCAGGCACAATTGCAGTGAGGGAAGGAGGGTCACAGGCCACACCCACTTTATTGGGAGCAGTTCTGCTTTGGGGAGTTCATTTGTGGGGTTCACAGTAGAAGGTCATGTATAAGGGTTCTATGAATAAGATTTTTTTAATAATTTATTTTGATTATTTCAAGGCCCTTTTACTCTAACATGCAATGCTTTTGTAGTTTGATTGACATTTACATGGGCCCCATGTCTTAATGGGAAGAAGTCCCTTCCCATCTAAGAACTGTGCTGCCCTTTACCCTCAAAGGCTTCCGGAGACACTTTTCACCTTTGGCAGACTGCTATTTGCAGCTGGCTGTACACGTCACACTTTTCAGCTCAGTTACTTCAAATGTGTGGCCTTCTCCCTTTCCTCTACCTTCCTGTGACCCTAACTGGTCTCCTAATTGTTGAGCGTGTCCCCTGGGCCCCCCTCCCTCTGCTCACCTTGGATATATCCATTCCCCCTTCTTTCAACTTTTCCCGTGCACAGATCCTTACCTTACTTCCCCTTTCCTTGGCATACACTGGGCTTTCCCCCATTCCTTTCCTGCCTTTATACCTGAGAGTTCCTAAGAACACTAAACAGTGTCTATGGGTGATGTCTGTGGAAACTAACAGCCTAAACAATGAAACAGGAAACATGATGGAGAAGGAAAACATGATAGAGAAAGAAAAGATTAAAGGAGAGGAGAACAAGAGGAGCATGTAAGGAAGGAGGAAGATCTGGGCCCTCTGCAGATGATGGTGCTATCCTTTCTAAGGACTCATGTAAAATGCATCCCAAATTTCCAACGTGGATGATACCGTTTTTTTTTAAAAAAACAGTTTTGTAAAAAACAAAACATCACTTTCACTCTTCATTCTTTCCCACCAAGTGGTCAACTAGTGTGCCTAAGAGGCAATATCACAGAGCAGTTCAAATTGTGGGCTCTGCTACCAGACTGCCTGTAAGCTTGCTAACAGGGGGACCATCATTACCAGCTTTGTGTCCTTGACTCTTTGCCTCACGTTCCTCACCTGTAAAGTGATGGGTAATAATGGAACCCAAACAATGGTTGATAGGCGCATGAAAGGAGACTATGGAAATGTTTTGAATCAGGCCTGGCACCAAATAAGGCCTCTATTCTGAAAATGTCTTGCTTTACCCCATCCTCCCTTTCTGTGACTATACCCTGTTCCTCTGTAAATGAATTGGCTCATCTCTTGTGGCCTCTCCATGCCTACCACAGCCTCCAAAGCATAATGGCAGGCAAAGGAAACATGGCTTCTCTGCAGAGTACCGGTCAAATGCTTGTGCTGTTGTGCTGGGAAAGCACTAGCTTCACTTAGACCAAGAAATGAAATAACCACAGCAGTCTATTCACAATAGGCCTTTCAGAAGCTTTGGACTCGGGCACCATGCACAATTTCATTATTTTATTGCAAGAGTATAGTGAAATGTAAAACCAATGAGCCACAGTTGATACTTTTACAGAACTTGGCTTTATCTCCCAAGTGTGTGATTATTAGTCAGCTGGTATACTGAAATCCCCTAGGAGAGCTTTTCAAAAACATGCCAATTTGGACCCACCCCCCAGGGATTCTGATTCACTAGGCCAAGGTGAAGTTCTGGCGTGTTTATTGGGAAATAGTTACCCAAATAAATTCTGGTGCTAAACTACTGTTCCAAGTATTCCTGGGCCCTTCCCTCCCATTCTGCGAAAACCAGTTTTAACTAGAATGAAAAAAACACCAGCAATTTCAATGGCATTCTCTGTATAACTAGGTATACTAGAAATCTCTCAGCAAACTCTATGGCCATGGAAGAAAATATCTGTAGTTCATGTTCATGACATAACCATGTCATGGTGAATTACATTCCATTAGGATTAAACTACTAACAACTCTTCCAGTGGATTTTTCTACCATTGTAAATGAGAACAAAACCAAAAAGAGCTTTTGTGGATGATCACAAACTCAGCCTCAACTGAAGCAAGCCAGGCACCAGGCTGTTGAAAGCACCAGGACCTGCCTGCTGCAAATTTTCACTTTTCTCTGGGCTGCTTTTCCTGCTACTTTCTGATTTTCAGATACTTGTCTACTTCTGTACAGGAGGCACACCAGTCACTCAGAACTTTGATCCAGAGACCAGCTCAGAACAGGGAATAGGGAAAATATAATTGAATCCTGTTCTATTTAACTAAAGCATGCTTTTTAGTTTAATAAAGGGAAAAATGTTATATATATAAAGACATATTAGTTCACCTACTTGTGGCTCTGGAGCCTCAAAAGTTCTCCCCATGACAATTTGCTGAGTTTCTGCCTTTACAAACTGTTGGTAACCCTGCTTTCTGTAGCCATTCCTTCTATTCCTGGCTCTTGGAAACACAAGCTAAAGTGATCCAACAAATAAAGAAAGAGCATTTTAAAAGAGAACTTTATTTCTTCCTACATTTCACATAATTTCTCATCTACTTTATTTGCAAGTCCACAGAAATCAATTAAGTCAGAGTGGCGTGAGCTAGCTTCCTTGTCATTTTAGTTGACATATAAAGTGCTAAGCCTGGTACATAGTGAGATCAACTTGGACTGTTAGTTATTTCTGTCATTATTTTTAAATAATATTCAGGTGTTATTACCCTTGGGCTACTAATTTTTAGGGCCAAAATAGATGGAATTTCCCCTAGAATTAGACACTTAAATGCTGTGGAAGCAAAGGAAATGAATGAATTGTGGAAGTATTATGTTCCAGAGATGCTCCATAGAGGGAGCATTTCATTCCATAGAGGGAGGTTTCTACAATAACAAAAGGAAAAATAGGTATCTAAGCCCGGCTATTATGTGGTATTTCAAGAGCTGAAAAGTCAGACTTTCAAAGGTGCGTCACTCCAGGATGCTCTATACTGTGACTCATACACAGAAATACGTGATGCCTTGAAATGTGAAGCCACAGACTTACATGTGACCTGCATACCTACACTGCCTGAGTCATGGGCACTTAGTGACATGCCGCTGAGGAGATGATCTGGGTAGAAGGTTTATTGCATAGGAAAGTCCTGAGGTATAGAACAAAAGTAGACCGCAAATCTTCCTTCCAGTAGACACCCATTAGAAATCTGTCCAGATGGCTACTCCACTGCCTTCTTCTGTGTTAGATTTATCTGTTTCCATGATTTTTCTGCCACAAGACTGAAATTTTTGAGGGTGGGCTCCTCATTATTTATCTTCCTATCTCCACTCCCACCAGAACCTCGCATATAGTATGCGATAAATGTGGAATGAAGACAGCTGACAGAGTAATCTTCATCTTCTTCAACCTACATATTGAATTAGTAGGAGAAATGTCTCCAAATAAATGGTAACATGCTTTCTGAACCCAAATTAGAGACATTCTGAAGATGAGAGAAAATATTTGAAATCTGGAGAGTCTCTGAAAATTCTGGATAGAGGAATACTTTATCCACATGATTCATTTATTCATCACTCCCTTCTTACCACCTTCTCATCCAACCTCACTCATTCATTCACTTATTTCTCCACTCACCAATTTGTCTATCCCTTATTTTCAAACTACACTACCCACTCATACTTCCAAAAAGAATGCTGCTTTTGACTTATTAAAATAAGTACATCATGAAGATTGCTCTTTTTACTTCTTAGTACAGAATTTTTTGTTAGTAGCCCAATAATTTGGGAATTAAATCAGTAAACAGATTTTGAAAAACCCTTTGCCAAAATTAAAAAAAAAAACTAAATCAATTTCTTCTCCACAGCATCAATAACAATCATGGAAAAAAACATGCTTTCTTCTATTTCTCCCTCTTTTGACATCAAACTGGTAGATTCTGAAAAAAAAATAGACTTAAGGTGTCAACATATAACAAACTTGATCTTCATTTTGCTCACATGAAAATGAATTCCTTAGATAAATTTTCAGAGGAATCAGAATTTTTCAATTTTGAAATAAAAATGAAAACTTCTGCCCCACAGTTACAAATAAGTCTTAAGGTTTTATATTGATTGTGAAGTAAACAATATGTCATGATTAAGGCAAATGGCACAACACATGTGTGGGGTACACATGTAGGCCTTCCATTGGAAATGATTTTAGGGTCAAACAGACCCCCTGAATTCACATCAAGTGGGAATATGAAACTTATACAATGTTATATCATATGACAGTTCGTTAAAACATTTTGGTTGTATTCTTTCAAAAGTTTAAAATGACCACACCATTTAAAACATTAAATGTAATTTTGCCTGAGATTTTTTTATATCTGATTGTTTTTTTTTATTTTAGACTTTACATCTGAACAGAATTTTCTTAAATAAACTTGTCCTACTTCAAAATTATCATTACATCCACATTGTCTGGCCATATAGATTATTGTCAATAGTCAGTAAAATGCTGTCCACTCGCAGATTTTCCATGACAAAGAACACAGTATAAAAAAACAGGTTATTTTTGTGAAAACAGAATTATCTAGGCTACTTAGATAGCTAGTCTTGAAAAAAGTACTGATTTAAGATTTTCCATATGATTCCACACCTGTTTTTGTTTTCCCAAATGGGAAACTATTTTCTTCCTGGTGATGAGAACTGGCCTGTTTCCTAGGGATGGAGACTTCCACCCCCTGTGGCTGGAAAGTCCATTGCCACACTGGCCATAGCCTTCTCGCCTGCATCCACCATGTCAGTGCCAGAAGTAACATGGAGTTGGATGATGTTGCACATATTCTGAGTCTCCCAGCCATTGACTCCTTGGAGCCTGACCACCAGGGCCATGAGTTCTGGTTCTCAGCAGCCTTTGATGATGCCATCAGCTATGAGAACAAACTGCACTCTTCCACCTAAACCCATATCTCGGACAGTTTCAACCTTAGGGTCAGTAACAAGCAATTTAAATATCCAGTACACTTGAGCTGCCCTTCAACTAACTACTGAAATCCAAGTAATTGACTGGCTTTTGACCATTATGGAAGTGATGTCTTAGGGAACTGTGCCTAATTCAGCACCAAGCCAGATGCTACTTCCATTTAGTTTTTATGTACTTTCAATCATGTCCGATGACTTCATTTTTAATAGGTGCATTTTTTAATTTGTTGTTGATGACTAATATGTCCTTTTGTCGGTATTTTGAATTGTTCTGAAAGTTTATCGTGGCATCAAAACAGATAACTTGTCCTTCTAGAGTTTTACCAGAAGGTTTTACTTCAACCAAAGTGGCATAAATTTCCAGGAAGAAATGACATGCCTTCTTAATTCGATTCACAGCCTGATTTTCATAGACCCATAAAAGCCTAAACTTTTTCCTACCCACGAAATGTGACTGTTCTTCAAAACAGTCTTCAAAAGTATAGATTTGCTCCTTGAAAATGTATTGTGGTGTAGAAATTGACACTTATAAAATGTCACTGGTCCCACTCCAGACTCCCCATCAGTAGAGGACATTGCAGAATGGATTCATTAAAATTTCCAAATAGGAGCATCAGATGTGTCAGAAATTATCCTCACCTTTACATTGTCTGATGTTAGCTTCTTGCCCTTGGATTCCTGTAGGAAAAGCCCTCTTTCAGGGATGAATTAAAAATCCCATGGATGTGGCTAGCAGTGGAGACCTGCAAGCACTAGGACTCACAGATGTTTTTGGCCTTCATTGTCATGGGAGAATGAACATCTGAAACAAAAAGTCAGCACTCAGAAGTTTAACTGGGTGATCCAGATGGGAGGAAGAGGAAGTGGAGGATGGGGAGAAGGAGAGATTGGGGGAGGGGGAGGAAGAGGAGGAGAAGGAAGCTTCATGAGATTTAATTTTATATTGGAAACAAACCCAGAGAAAGTCCATCACTGTTTTTCTGTGTGAGTGTGTGTGTGTCTGTCTGTGTCTGTTTGCACTTCTATCTAGGTAAGAGTTCCTGAAGACCATGGACAGTGTTTTGTCCATCTCTGTACCCCCAATATCTAGCATAGTGCATTACATATATGGGTGTTTAATACATGAGAATTAAATGAATTGCATTTTACACCAATCTTTAGGGCACTGGAAATCCCTCTGTAGATCGTATTTTCAGAACTACTCCCATAGCGGTATGTCTTGCTGTATTGTCTAACATGATGATACACTCACATATCCCAGGCACAGTTTTACCAGTATAGATATTAAAAGACATGTTAGTCCAAATGCCATTTCAGTTTTGTAACCAGAACTCCATAGATGTAAAAATCCATCCTATTGGAAAACAGTGAGCATATATTCTGTCTTTATATAACACTTAAGCAAAATGTGACAAGGCCAAATGCCTTTTAAGCCAGAGGTTTCATTTTTAGTTTCATTGTGAAGCCATTACATACAACTCTTATCACCAATTCTTCAATTCAAAGCACTTAAAGATGGAGCCAGACTGGAAATAACTAAGTGGGCCATGACTTCCACCCCACCCAAGCAGGAAATTTCTACCTGCCCATTGCTCAATTCAGCCTTGCTACAGAAAGGAACTACTGGGTGGGGACATTTTTATTCAAATAAATTCCTAAGGAGGATGTTCCATAAGCTCTCCTCAGCAGGACAACATACCCGCCTGTCTGGAAAAACCCAAAACTGCATGTCAAGGGTAATGGGCCAGTGTGGAGTCTAAATTGATGACAGAGCACAGCAGCTCCTAGGCCTTCCCCTCCTCCTCAGCTCCACTGTTGTCATTTGGGCAGGTTTTAAAGGCACAGCTTCCTCTTCTGTAGATTTTCCGCTCATCTCTTCTAAATGCTACACCAAGTAATCTCAGTGTCTCAACACCCCTTTCTGCTGATCTCATGGTAATCTAGTAAATAAACTTTTTATCCAAAAATAATGCTGCTGAATTCTTGGCTGAGATATTTTGAGTCGTATGGGTGTGCCGCTGTGTGTGGCACTGTGTGTACCATTAACTGATTTAATCCTTCCAGCAACAATCTGAGGTAGATGCTTTTATTATTACCATCACTTCAGAGATAAAACTGAAAGTGGTTAACCCTCAGGTTCCTTAACCTCTGGGTTGGGGTATGAACATTAGGTAACACTGTTCTAGAAGATTCACCAAAATACTTCCTTCATTCAAAAAGGTCATTGCTTTCAAACTACCTGTGCCTGGATCTCTGCCAGTTTGGAATTCCATGAGGAACTTCTTGGGTTAATCCAAAGATCTCCTGGTCTCCAACAAGTCTTGTAGCTGAAATTCTATAGACCTCTTTCTGTGTATCATCTTGCTAGATTGTCTATTAGTTGTGTTTTCCAAATTTTATTAACTGATGAGAAATGCTTTCTATGTTTGCATATGACAAAGCTGCCCATCAAAGCAGCTTTCCTTGAACACTACCTCATACTAGGGGGAGATAAGAAATGTGCCATGGTGGGGATTTTTAGGAAAGCTGTTTCCAGATAGCAGAGCATGAGGTCACACCTCTCTTTGTCTTTATAGGTTTGGCAGGTGTGACGGTAGCCATGATGAAGCACCAAGGAAACGCCTGGAGATGAGAAAGGACCCATGAGTTTTCTTTAAAGAACTCTTGAGAGTTTATATTAAAGAGTTTATTTTTAGACATCTTAAAAGGACTTTGGGATCAAGTCAGATTTCCCAACCAAGTGTAGGTATGTTTGTGAGAAGATTGCAGATGGTTGAAAGATACTTGAGAAAAGTTGGTGAAGCCAAAGGAGAGAATAAAAATGGAATAGAACAGTCAGTTGGTATAGAATAGCATTTAAGAACTAGATAGTATTTCCTGAAACTGAAGAGGGACGAATGGACGAGGAGGATATATTTATGTGAGCCCATTCCTATTACTGTACTTGATGACACTCAGTGGTCTTTCTTTCTTTCTTTTTTTTAAAGATTTATTTATTTATGCATACAAGAACTAGGGGGTAGGCCAGAGGTGTGGGGTGTTGAGAGGATTCACCAGAGACAGAGTGGGGAGCAGAATGGGCGGATCTTCTGAAGTACACTGCTGAGGGAAGCAGCAGGCGAAACAGGAGAGGTCTGCTGCGCCATGTGGGAAGCTCCCTGGCTGGAGATCGAACTCATGCTGCAGTGGCTGTGGATAGCTTCGTAGTGCTGAGATTTAACCATTGTGCTACCAGGGAGGCCCCAGTTGGTGGTTTTTCATTTAATGCAGTGGGGAGAGGGCAGGATGTACAGAGTAAAAGAACACAATAATGGGGGAGGTAGAGAAGAAAAATTTTATAGAGAGTTGCCATGTAGTAGAGAAAGTCATAGTGATACTAATTTGTCAAGGGTGGGTTGTGGCTTCAGCTAAAACATACACTTTCTTTTTATTTAAGTAAAATTGCTTTATAACATTGTGTAAGTTTCAGGTGTGCCTCAGTCTAAACACTACATAGAGTCTTCCACTGAAAGTCCAGTTCTGCTCTTTACCATACCATTGTCCCCTTTGTCCCGATTTATAGTCCCTCTTCCTTTTCCCTTCAGGTTACCACTAACTGACCTTAAACTCTAAAAGTTTATTTTGTTTCATTTATAAAATACACACTTTTGTAATGAATTGTGGCTAAGAGTTTCTTCCACCATGCTCTATGTACCCTGAAATAGAGAAATAAGTGGTTTTGAAAATGGAGGGAATTGGGGCCTCCCTGATGGCCCAACAGGTTAAGTGCAGCTCTGTGGAGCTGTTGGCAGCTGTTGTGCAACTCAGATGCCCCAACCAGGGAGATTCCCACATGGTGCAGCAGACCTTTCCTACCTCGCAGGCTGCTCCCCTCAGCAGTATATTTCCATCTATCTGCCTGTTCTGCTCCCCATTCTGTCTCTGGTGAACCCTCTCACAGCCCCACACCTCTGGCCTGCACCCCAGCTTGTATGCAAAAATAAATAAATCTTAAAAAAAAAAAGAAAATGGAGGGAACTAGTATACTATGAAAGGGCAAAACTGAGCCAAATCGCAGGGTTAGAAAGATCAATTGGAAAAGAACTATGACCTGTGGGTACAAGATGAGTTGAGTACCTATATACACTCATTCATTCATTTCATCATATTTTATTGAGGATCTATGGCATATTGGGTGTCTGATAAGTACAAGATGAGCAAGATCCTACCCTGGAGTAAAATATTAAACAGTGCAAGGCTGTTGATAGTCACTATGAAATAGATGTGTACAAATACATTTTGGTAAAGTTGCTTCTAAGTGGTGCCACGACTGTCTCACATTCAGATAGTCAGACAATCAGAGAAAAGTTTAGGTCATTCAGTAGGTAAATCCAAACAGTCAAATGTACAACAAAGAATAGCCATGAAATAAAGGCCAAAGATGATGGGGAGGTAAGGGGCTGGGAGTGATGAATGATCCTGAAAGACATGCTTGGGTGTCTATTCCAGGTATCTACATTGATCTGACCATTGGAAAAATATCCTTCTTTGAGATTAGAGAGAGGATGTAATTTGGCATGGCCTTCCCCTATCACCTTCCATTCATCACATAGGATTGCAGGTATCTGTCTAGAGTGGTTTAGATTGTGATTGTTTAAAATGAGAAAGTCAAATGAAAGGACTAAATATCACTGGTTCAGCTATAGACTGACAGTACCTATGTCTATGCAGTTTGGTCAGCCTTGGGCCAATGGTAATATTTTTACCGATGTTTTAAGAAGGATGAATCAAGACCACATAGTTTAATTTGATGTATAATACAAAGTCAAAAATATACTTGCCCTGTGTCCTTGGTGATTTTTTATTGTTTGTGTTTATTGCCTATCTTTGCCAATCTCTAGTAGTTTCATGATGACAGGGACCATGTCTGTCTTGTTCATTGTTGTTTTTCCAGCACTTGGAACAGTGCCTGCACATAATAGTTGCTCAATAAATGGTTTTAGTTTGCTATGAGAGCAGTATGCGCTGGTGCTATGGCACCTTGCCTTGGGATTTGAGAAAGCCTTCAGAAAGAAGATAGCATTTGAGCTCGAAGAGTGGGCAGGGCTTTCTGAGGTGAAATGGGAAGAGAAGAATATTACAGAAAGAGTGGAACAGTGGAACACCATAAATAAAGGTGAAGTGCTATGAGGAACATGGTATTTTTGGGTATAATGAAAAGCTTAGTTTTTGAACATTGATACTTTAAAAAGTGGACAGTATTAGCGGAAAGTAAATCTCTTTCCATACAAACATGCCTTCCTTAATGCAATAGTTGTGGAAGAACACAGGGGAATGTAAGTAAATTAAAACTACTTTTGTAAGCTGTAGAGTAAAAGTCTTTTGTCATATGGACAAACCTGCCCATAATGAATCTCTCTGAAAAGCGTTTTCCTCCCAAGAGAACCTATATTTGGCCGTGGTCTAGCTTTTTCCAAGAGTTTTATTCAAGGAAGTGTAAAGATATTGGAGAGTTGAAAGAAAATGTAACAGTAGTTACATTATGCTGCAAAGTAATGCTGCAAAGTAATTTAACAAAGATTTTGAAAAATAGAAAAATCAAAGCTTAAGATTATTAAGTGTAAAGCAAGACACGATAAATGTCCACCATTTAAGGAAAATCACTCAACCCAACCTTTCATGAAAACAATCATGGAGGTGGAACCTGCAAAGATTTTCACTTAATGAACATTTGCTATAGAACAGGTGTTTTGAGTACACTCTCTTAATCCTCAAAGCAGCTCAAAGAGATGGGGGTCTCTATTTTATAGTTGAGAAACAGAGTCCTAATGGCTTGTTACCTGCTAGGCTGATTAATGACACTGAACTCAAGGGAGACCTGGAAACTTATGCCCTTTCCAACGTGTGTGTCAGAAACAGAGACAGGTAGTCTTTGGCCAGTCCTGTTGCCCTGTGAAGCAATGTTCCCCAAGCAGCCTAAGATCAGTGCCTGTAATTTATCCATTACAATTAACCCAGGGTTAAGGTATTGTTTCTGAAGCCCAGGATGAAATACAGATATGTGACCTGGGATGACTGACACTGCCTCTCAATTACAACTAATTAAACAACGGACTCTCTGAGAACTTGACCCTTCTGGTCAGGAGCAGGAGTCACGAAAGGCAGGGACTGCCCCTGCGAGTAGCTCTCTGGCACAGGAAAGCTGAGGAGGGTGGGTGTCTGGATTGAGGAAATCGCTCTGTGAGATCACAGAGGTTGGAGCTGAGTAAAAAACAAACTTTGACTTCTGGGCAATTCTCTGGGGAAGGAGCGAGGAAACATACCTCGCTCCCATTCCAGGATTCTTCAGGAATCCCACCGACAGGTCTACCGAGGTTCACCACCTCTCGGGGCCGGGAGCCTCGGGGGCGCGACCCGGGCGCAATTCTACTGGGCCACTGCAACCAGTTCTCCGCTCTGAGAGCACAGCAGCGGCGTCCGCAGATTTAACCCTTTCCCCCACACTTCCGTGTGGGAGCCCGCGCGCCCTGCTCCCTCACCGCGCCCCCGCCCCCAGCTGGGGGACTGGGCATGCTCAGTCGCGCCCGCGCCCAGCTCCCGGGGAAACCTCTGCACGCCCTCGCCCGGCGGCTTGCGGTCGCCTTCTCGCTGCCGGCCACCGGGGGTGTCTCCGGGCTTGCTCGACTTCTGCGACCCAGATTCCTGCCCCACCCCCGCCTCTCCCGCGCCCGCAGCCAGTGCGGCAGCCGCGGCCACCCCTGTGCAGCCGGCGTGCCGGGGACCGCCCCCGTCCGTCGCCGCCGCGGAGCACGCCGCTGGAGCGCCCCGGGGAGGCGGCGATGGAGACCCGACTGCCGCCCGCTGGGACCTGCTGAGCCTTCTGCTGCTGCCGGGTCCAGGTGAGTGGCGGGGCCTGGCGCCGGCCCCGCAGAAACCGAGGGTGGCGAAACGAATGCCCTTGGAGGGGAGAGGTGGTGGCGAGCACGCCACGCTCCGTGCTAACTGCGCTGCGTCTGGGGCGCCGCAGAAATGTGGGGTCGTGGACATAGCGGGTACGGGATTGCAAGTGTACGTTGCTTCGGTGCCGGGGCTTCGCGGTCACCCAGGACTGCGGGCCTTTCCCGGGTCCTACTTCCCGCCCCCTAGATAACAACCGCGGGCTGCAGATCCGCGCGAGAGGCTCTTGGCATCTCGGCCCGGGTACGGGTCACCTGGCAACTGAACGCCGACGTCTCTGGAGGAAGCAACCCCGAGAGAGACCAAAATGGGAGCGGGAGATGAAGGACGGCCTGGCCTGGGAGAGTGGCCGATCGGGGTCTTAGTCCCCCGCCACTCCGCACCCCCGGTCCCGCGGGCCTAGGCCCCTGGGACAGCAAGAACAGCGGCCGGCGGGGCCGCAGGGCTGCGGGTCACCCGCGCGGCACCTCCCGCAACTGCTGGGAAACTCCTCAGTTCTCAGCGCTCCTCTTTCCCGGCAGGTAGAACTGAACCGGGGAGCGACGGCCACAGGGCAGTTAGGGCAGACCGTGGAGTGCCTTTTTTCCAGGGGTGGGTGCGGGCTGCTCCTGCTCACGGTGTTTCTGCTCAACCTCTAAGTAGAGAGTCCGGTAACACACCTTATGAATATTTCAGGAACGACCTCGCCGGCTCGGTTGCTTCAGATCAAGTTTAATGAATGTATTTGTCAGCTTCGCTGAGGAGGCGGGTGGGAGCCCTGTGTCATGAGCTTTCCAAATTTCACCCCTTCCCCGCACCAACGAGGAAAAAGACGCTGCTCATCCACAGTGAGCTATAGCTGGGCACCGTAATTGAGGCCGTCGTTTGGAGACACCGGGTTTGGGCGGGCATCCAGGCATTGTTCTGCATCTCTGCAGTGCGTGCGTGTCGTGCCATCGTTTGACAACCGCGCTCCTCTGGCGCTGCCAATATGGTGGAAGGCAGGTAGAGTGCGTGTGTTGGGGTGAACGTGTTAATTCATTATCATCTTATGACACCAGGTAGTCACAAAGGATTTAGTCATCCCCGCGCTCCAAGTTGTCTCTGAGATAGTCTAGTTGAAATTCCAAGGAAGCAGTTTTGTATCGCTCTCCATTGGGACCTATTTCTCTCTCCTTGATTCTTTCATGGGAATAAGAAAGAAATGTCTTTTCTGTCGTCACTATCAAGAATACGGAAAGAAGATCACATTCTTGGAAGGGACTTAGAGGACTGGAAGAAACTGGAGGGCATCTTTCATTACCCTTTAGCTTCTAACTTCCACTGCACCATCACCGTTAATCAGTACGCCAGCACACACAGCAATTAGAACTCTCATGTGGTCCGCATTTGCGGAAGAAACCGGTTTGTTCCAAGCCGGCTTTTTCCACCTGGTGAACCAGGTATGTCTCAAACAGAATTCCTCTGTTGGCTTAAGATTTCAAGCCTCCAAGATTGACACCAGGCTAAAAGAGGCACATCTCTTCTCCCCCTAACCCATACATGGTAAAGCAGCAGCTCTGGATTTACAGATGTTTCACATTTAGGGAAGGCTTTTCCAACAAAGCCAGTGTAGTTACATCACAGGCTCCACCTCCCCCTGCCAGGCTTCTCCCAGCCTGGTCCCCTGGAGGGTACATCTCCGTGTGCTTGATTAATGAAGAAATAAATCCCCAAATGACAGATATTTATTTCCTTTATTGTTTTTTGCTGACTTCATAGAAAATAGGATTTTTAAAAAAATTGTTAGTTGTGAATACATATAACCAGACCTCAGCTCAGGCATAATAATGACTCTGTGGATACCAGTTTTCTGAGAAATTTTGAGAAACCCTACAGTGTTCTTTGTTCCATTAATGTTCTTAATAGATGGGACTAGAAGGGCATTCTGTGAAATCAACAAAATAAGGAAGGGCAAGTTTATAACAAAAGAGTATTTTCTAAAGTGTGTTACTGAGATGCCCAAAAAGAAAGCCAGCTGCACTAACAGACATAAAATCTGGGCAACTGGGAAGTTTGAGAGCTTGGACAGAAACCTCCAGGTATTGCAGGGAAACATTCTGTGAGTCCACTGAGAATTTTTAAAGAGTCACTAGTTGGTTGTCACATTCAGCAAATAAAAATACAGGCTTTCCAGTTACATTTAAATTTCAGATAAACCATGAAATAATTGTTTCTAGTTAATGTCCCATGCATGATTTGGAACGTGCTTATACTAAAGAAATCATTGCTGTTTACCTGAAGTTCACTTTGGACTTTTGGACTATATTTTATCTTGCAACTCCAATCACTGGAAATTTCTCACTTCTCTCTTTCTGGGTCACTTAGGGGTTGAAAAATAAAATGGAACAGAAATCATATGCTCTTCTGTAGACAATCTGGGACACACTCAGTTCTGGTTCAAGCTATTGAAATTAACTCATGCTTAAAAGTAAAGTTTCAGTTCAATACAGATTTGCTGAGATCTCTGGTGCTAGGCTTAGTTAGAGGGGCCAAGGATACAAAGATGGGAAGAGGGAGGGGAAGGATTCTACCTCATAAGACAGGCTCACTGTAGGAGCCCTGGAAGCACAGGAGTTCTGGGGGGGGGGGGGGCAGCTCCAATCAGGAACTGAGAGGACTAGCAGTTTTGACAGGTTTTCATTGAAACCTTATCCTGGATGGGAAGAAGGAAAGAAGTCCATGACTTTCTGCCTAGGTGAGTGGAGCTGGCAGCTCGGGGGCAGGCTTTCACCTGATCACCTCACTTGAAGGACAGAGTGGACTGCTGGGAATGAGGGAAGTGAGAAGGGAATGCTAAAGAAAGACTAAATAGTTGCTAATAGGAATAGAAGAGGAGACTGAAAAGGGACAGGTGCCAGGATGGAACTGATCCTTGGGTGTAAGCATTTCAAAAAACCACTGATCTGCCTTTGGACTAGGGCCCAAAGAGCTCCTTCACTATTCAGCTACTATCCTGGTTTCGCAGGTAGAAGGCCATCATCAAATAATCCTGCAGTATAGTATTTAAAAGTTTTATTACATTCACCAAATTCACCAATTCACCAATTGCTACCAAAATTAGCAATTAAATGTACTATTTGAGATGCTGATCAGTTTTCAGTAGCTTCTGACACATTCCTGAAAAAATGATAAGTGAATGTTTTAGTTTTAGCAATCTATTGTTTTAAGTAGGAAAAGATACAAGTTTCTGATTTGGTCTAGCTATCTTGAAGGAAGCAGATTCTAATCATGAAAAGAATGTAGATTTCATGGAAATAACACTACTGTGAGCATGACCAGAGAGTACCTACTCATAATGTTCCAAAAGCAATTAAGTCCAAAAAACAGCACACCACCTATGTTTGTGTCTTGGAAGACGCAGTAGGTATTTTAATTATTGATCAGCGTAGGAAGTTAGCTGGAAACTTGAAGATCAAACCAGTGTAGTCCATGTAGAGAACAGTTACTCATTTCTTGAAGATTCTAGTTTGCCAGTCTCAAGCAAATGGCAATCAAGTGCCCTTCCAGACTGCACTTCCGTCAGCAAATCTAGTTATCTCAAGAACAGTCTTCATTTGTGCTTTGTGTATCTAACTATCCAAATGCATGGTTAAATTTCCCCTTCATATTTTACAATTAGTTCTTAAAATTATGTAATTTCCCTATGCTAAAATGTATAATGAGGTCATTCATTCGAGTCTTTTCTTATCAAGCGATTATCTTTTAAAAATAGAGCAGAACCCAGTTTTATTTCAGGTATTTGTAGAGTTCTTTTTGCAGTATCTGCCAAACATGTCCTCTCTATAATTCTGATGATAAATGAGAAGAAGAGAGATCAAGGACATCATGAATAAAATTGCATGAATAAAATATGGACCACAGATTTTCTTTTCTGTGGGTTTCACATGAATATGACTTATTAAAGAAAAGCTTATGGCGAGAACTCAAATAACAGCTTATGTGAACTATCACCCAGAGAGAGTTTTCACTGAAAGTGTGTGCTCAATTCACATTCTAAGTCCTCAGTAAATACTGGGAATTTAAATAATCGGAAGACAGTATGTTCTTGCATCCCACGAGCTTTTTACCCTCCAGCTCACTTCTGCTGACCGTGAGCAAATCTTATTTTACATCAGTTATTGCACTGTAAAATGGAAGATAAATTTTAAAAAGGAAAGTCAATTCTAATCCTCTGTGTCTATCACACAAACATTAATTTTTACTACTGTCCTAAGGGATAAATAACTTCACGCTCAGTGTAATTAGACAAGTTGTATATTGTCTACACTCTCTATGATGTTTCAGATACCACTGAAATAAGTCACCAGTTTTTGATTTTTGGCTTTTTTGGTACAAAGCAAGATGATTGTGGCAAATAGTTAAGGGAAATTCATTTAGCACCTTTAAAAAAAATTCAGTCTCAAGCTAATGATGGCAAATTCAAAGTCCTTTACATTGCTTTTAAATGAAATTTCCTTTTAAATTATTGAACTGAACACTTGGTTAATTAGTGTGCTCAGTGTAAGAGTTTCTTTCAGGTACTGGAACTCTCCTTCCTATTTCCTTTATTCAAGAGGATAGTGAAAAGCCTTTATTTTGAAAATTTCACTCATGATAGAACTAATTACTTATTCCACAGCTGCTTTTTGGCTTAGCAAACATCATCAGTGACATCATAACTCCTGCCTATTTTTTTCTTTTACATAACCAGTTGGCATTATAAATATTTGAAGTGTGAATCAATCTCTGGAGTAATTTTAATATACAAGAACATTTCTACAAGGACTTTTTTTTTCCTTTTTGAAGAATAAGAATGATCTACCCTTCAAAATTGGGCAGCCAGATTTTTTGAAACTTCTATATTCTAGTAGAAAATTTACATTTTAATTTCAGATTTTCTTTGGTCTTTGAATCTTTAAATATTGAAACTGGAAAACTTTGAAAAACTGAAAAGAATTGCTTTTAATTGAGAAGTTTAACATATGTGTTCTTAAAATAGTAAACACTAATAAAAACTGCTGTAAATAAAATGTATATTATATCCATCCTTAGCCACAATCTTAAAGTTTGTATTAAAATACCTGACACAGAACTTTGACTTTCGTATTCTATCTCATCTCTAAAGTGAATTTGATCCAAGTATATCAAACCCCAGTTACAAACCCAAAGGATTGGGTTGTAACTTTTGCTTCACTAAAAATGTCTGTGTTGTGTATATATATATATATATATATATATAATCTCCTACTACTCCTTTAATTGTACATGACCTAGAGTATTTAAAATAGAGCCAAACTCATCAAATTTTTACATCTTCACATCCTTCTGGGACCCATATCAGTAAGGCTCTTGAGTAGTCTGTGAGTGAGATGCAGAAGCGAGGCCTGGGATGGGTTCATCAACTGAGCCCAAAGAATATTCATAGATGAGGAAGCCAACAGGGAAGTGGTTTCTGTTGGCCTGCTTTAGAGTGCTCCTCTAGACCCCAACATCACTACCATGTTATCAATGATTCAGCTCTACTTAGACCATCATGAGTGTATCAGGTATATTGATAATGAAAAATCCAAAGCACTGGTGAATTTGAATGACAGTCAGAATTAAACCTGCTGTCTCTTAACCCAGAAAGAATGCTAAAACTAAGATTATATTTAATTGCTGCATATTATTCCATTGTATATACATTCCACATCTTCTTGATCCAATCATCTGTTTTGGGCCACTTAGGTTGTTTTCATATTTTAGCTAATGTAAATAGTGCTGCAATGAACATAGAAGTGCAGGATTCCTTTTGAATTAATGATTTTGTATCCTTTGGGTAGATTCTGAGGAGTGGAATTGCTGGGTCATATGATAGATCAATTTTTAGTAATTTGAGGGTCCTCCACACAGCTTTCCACAATGGAATACTACTCAGCAATCAAAAAAGATAAACTTAGGCCATTCAAAGCAACATGGATGGAGCTGGAAGGGATTATGCTCAGTGAAATAAGTCAGACTTCCCAGATATTTGTACATAAATCTGCCAATGTCCAGTTCAGCTTTGGTAACATTTATGTAATGGTTAACTATTGTACTCTCTTTGCCTTGATTTATAATGAATATCCATCCTTATATTCTTCCATTCAATGATGATTTCCTAGATTAAAATAAGTTCATCTGGTCTGATCCACTGCTGGGTTAAGTTAAAGAAGCTATTTCCAGATACTCTTTAATTATCTAAGATCATACTTGAAATTCTTAATTCAAAATGACATGAAAGGCAATCTTGTTTGCTGTAAGTGTTCTCTGTTACCTTGCATCAGAAATATTTTGTTTGGGCTTTTAAAAGTTTTTGTTTATAGTGTAGAATCCATACTTGTCATTCCTTTTGAACACTGTCGACTGAACCCCTTTCCCAGAGCCCACTCCCCATGATTAGAGTTTTGTTTTCCGGGACCAGCTGCAGAGTCTGAGCTTCACAGTGACAACAGGGGTGACTTTACTGAACCAGCTGTATGTCATCATTTTAAGTTTTTTGGTTTTTTTTGTTTTGTTTTGTTTTTTTTTTTTTTTTGGCTATGTCCCCTCCAGACCCAGTTCTCTGGCCCTCTTGGAGAGTCTTTGGGTTACCTTCACAGCAAATTGCTTCTCTGCTTAAATAGCGAGAGCTCTTTTCTGCTCCCTGTGATAATGAGCACTGACTAGTACAGGGTGCAGGTCCATGCTAATGTGAGCATGTTTGTTAGTCATGCAGATATTAGCACAGGGCCCTCTGAGAGGCACAAATAAAACGCTTATTCATTCCCTGAAGTGTTCCTGGAACAGGCACCTTGCTTGGCAGTTGGACAGAAGGAGAGACACACAAGACTGGTATTTTCAAATTAGTGCTCTGGAGACGAGAAGGAGGAGATAGGAATTACCACTGGTGAGTAAGGTGGAGGCATTGTTCTAGCAGTCATCCACAAAGCTCTGTCTACCCCGTGGCTACCCCCTGTCTATCCCTTGTGATCCCAAAGGGAGGACTTGTAATCACTGCATCAAATAACATGGACATCCTGTTAGATAAGAGGCACATTCACATTGCACTATGTCTGTATGTGTTCATTCGATCTCTTCTATTTTGCTATTTAATATTTCCAGTGCATCATCATCTGTATCAAATCCACCACACAACCTGCAATGCCCAGCCTGCCCTGGTACTCTTCTGAAGTAGCTTGGGCTCCAATCTACCCACTTTGCAGAGGATTCTCTAGTTCCTTTACCCTTAGATTCTCCTTTCTCATGCCTTTGTATCTTATTTTATTATTTTTTTGGAGTGTGGAACTCAGGAGACCATAAATGCCAACCTGTGTGTGTCACCTTTTTTAAATTTAAGTTTTGTTTTTATCAAAGTAATACTTAAACATCTATGTTATGTGCTATGTGAGTCTTCTGTTATTCAAGGAGTGAGGTGTCTTGTGAACCTTTGTTCTCCAGTTCTTCAAGAATTTCTTGTGCTATTTCTTAAGCAATTTCTTCACAGAAGTTTCTACTTTTCTGTCTCTCTGGAGTATCTGTTATTTGGATGTTGAACCTTTTAACACCATTTTTCATCTCTTTTGTCAATTTTTTCTAGGCAGATGTCCTCAAATCTGGAAGATTTCTTCAATTTTTATCTTCCAGTGCTATCTATTAAAGTTCTTTTTCCAAGAACATTTTCTTGTTCCTAATTTTTTTCTATTATTTCTCATTCTTATTTTATGAATATGATATTTTTCTTACATGTATGAAAATTAATTATAATATATTGATAGTTTTCTTCTCCGTGAATTGCCTCTGTTTCTCACCGATTCCCTTTTTTTCCCATCTTTCTTTCTTTCTTGAGTCTCTGAATCATGTTAGAAACTCTCCTTAATTATCTGATAATCCCTGACTGCTCATATATAAGATTGAAGCTCTACATGCTGATTGGAAGCTTTCTATGCATGGGTGGGGAGGGCTTGGTGATCAGTGGCTTCACAGTAGTCCATTTAGGGGCAGGGGGCTCAAAGCGAGTTGTCCACACGTGTCTTGGGCTGAGTAGTTTCTCGTGGAACAAATCTTCCAACAATCAGGAGAATAGTATTCTCGTTATCCAGTCAAAGACGACTGGATAAATCTGACATTTGTCATGAAACCTTCACTTAACCTCCTTGCATTTGATATGATAGCTTAATCTAATGTCCTTGTGTCCAAAAGTTCACAGCCTCTCTAGCTCAACCTCTTCAAGAATAAGAGGTTCTTATATCCATTTTCTCATGGATCGGACAGAAATTATGTTGCTTTCAAAGGATGGAAAAGAGAGCTAAACTCTATCTGCTCCTTATGAAAACTTTCAACCAAGTCTACTGTGTTGACTTTAATTCAGCATTCCCACTTTTAAAGCAACTGCGCATCCCTAGTTCCTGAGTGTACCTGAGATTCTGTACTCCAAACTGCATTACCTTTAGGTCACTTCCTTCCCTGCAGGCTTAGTCGATTAGGCTAGGTAAATTCCACTTCTTCACCCCTTTTCAGTTCCAGAATTCCTCTCATATTTCATGTGCACGCCTGTTGCCCTTAGCCTTAAGGATTTATGCCTTTTTTAATTTTACTCTCATGTGAATTCACATATTTTAATATTTCATGTTTAAGTGGAAGCCTCCGACACAAGTTTTAAGGGCACACTTACAAGGTGTTAAAGATGTCAAGTGGTAGTAAATATATCATCATAATAATAGTGAGGTAATTACTGGGTAGTATTTCACCTTGCCCATCTAAACTCGTGCAATTACAGTACTTGTTTTGCTCACTCCTCTTGCCTCCGAACCCGTGGGAAGTTTTAGTCATACCACCTTCTTTACAAAATTGTCCACCTAACACAAACTGTTACAAATAATATTGTAAAAAACAAAGAATTTCATACAATGATAAGAATTTTGTCACACGTCTGTGAAGTGTTCATAAAACTGATATGTTGATTAGATCCTTGCTTTCAAGTATAGCCTGATTTAGTCTGACAGGGCCAAAATGTATTTTCACTTCAGACAGCTCAGAGCTTCTATATTGATGTCAGAAAGGTGTGAGATCTATTAGATTTCCCAGATTTCTTTGAAGGCAAAGAATGTCTTATTTCTATTGTATCTCTTGGGTCTAGGAAGACCTGAACATAAGTGCACAATAACTGTTTATTAACAGGAGCTAAGAGCTGAATCTCTTCCTACCAATGGACTCTCTGGCCTTGATCAAGTCTTTTCTTGGATTGGAATGAGGCCCCAACAGAGAAGGTCACTTATGAGAAGTGTAGAGGAACAATAGGGTCAGGAATGGGACTTCACGGAACAGCTCCACTTTTAAACTGGCAGAAGAAGAGTGGAAATAGATGGAAAATCCGGAGAGTTGGGGTCATAGAAGCCAAAAATGGGCCTTGCGAGCAGCATCATATGAAATCACATCAAATGAGATGAAGGCAAGGAAATGGAGGTTGAACTAAATTGTGCTCTACCTTCTACTGAGCATTGACACCATCACAGCTTACTTTGTGGACAGGGAGTGCTTATGATTTCCAAGATGTTTGTTGTCAGAGCTGTCTTTGTAGTAAAGGATGTTGTCTTGAGCCCTTTATATGTCAGAAATTATGTGTTGTGTGAATGTGTGTCTGTTGCGTGTGTGTTGGAGCGATGTTGCTGGGGAAAAGGAACCAGAGCCCAGAGACTCTGCAATAGGGGGCTAAGGAGGATATGAGCTGCTCATGTGTAATCACCCTGTAAATTATGGAATTTCTTAATGAACCTGGTTTAGCTTGAATAATAAAATATTTGAGTCACAGAAAAGGAATCCTACAGTGTGACTTGCTCCTGGCCACTAGTGACCTTTGTCCTCCACCACGGGATTCTTTCTGCAGAAACACCACAACCTGGAATATGGAAATAAGTAGTCTTCCGCATCATTATATCTCATCAATTCTAAGATGCTCCTCCCTCCCCACATGACTGATATGTGGTCGTATGGTAGTTTAGCAGCATTTTCTTCTTTCTGAAGGGTATGTGACATAATGGCGCATTTTACCGTTGGTGGTCTTGATGAAGCATCAGTGGAAAGGATAAAATAATATTCGCTCAGCAACCATATATTAAAGTGCAGCTCTCAAGTGAATTTAAAAGTAAGTTTAAATTTTACTATACAAGTTGTTGCGGGAGACTGATATAAATGGGTCATTTCTCCCGTGGACCATGGTTCTCTCATCTGTGTGGTCAGGGTCAGCAGGTACCTTAGGGGCCGGGACCCCGTTGGCCTCCAGGCTCTTAGAAATGCCCTGGTTCGATTGGACTTTCCTGTCAGAGGCTTCTGAATAGATGCTCTTACTATGTTCTCAGTACATGAAAGCAAAAATTTTGCAGAATCAGTTTAGACTGACAAAATCAGGTTCATTTAATATTTATACAAACATAAGTGTACCATTCTTTCATGTGTTTTAATTGAGAAATAGAATTTTTTTAATTAATCTAGTTATTGGGTTGGTTTTTTTTTTTTTTTGGAGGTAACATTTGTTTACAACACTGTATATGATTTAGAGGAACAAGTTCGCAACTCCTCAGAAGTGTGTTGCCATGCCACACCCACCATCAAAACACCCACAGTCCTGTCCCAAAGACCACTGGGCCCCCCTCATCCCATTGTTTGCACTCACACTTCCCTCTCCTCCTAGTAACCTCAGTTCTGCAGTCAGAGAGAAATTTAATTTTTAAAATAAATATAAATCTTTGAGAATGTGCAACATCTAGACTGAATATTTTTGTGGAACAAAGGAACAACATTTAGATTTTGAAATTTTCTTGTTCTTTTATAGATTAAAGACAAATTTCATCAATCCTGTTCTCCCTACCTTTGCTCCCTCTTTGAAAACACTGCATACATGTAGTTGAAAGTTACAGCAGATCATAAATTTATTTGCAGGCAGCCCTGAAATCTGCGACTGGAATGGACCTCAATTGCTATAAATCACAAAAATCAACTCTGCAAGAGTGTTTTATTCCTGAAGAAGGAGAAAAACCTTCTCAATTGTCCTTTTAGTGAGCGTCAGCATAGTATTTCTCAAGCTAATCACGAGAGAAGGAGGAAAGGAGAGTTCAGGAATGTGTCCTCAGGGAGATTGCTATGCACTAGCATTATAGCTCTAATGTGACATGCTGCTGGGTAGCATGTGTGAAATGTACATCCATGATTTGAATGATTGTTCATTTCCCCAGACTAGTACATTTCCATATTGCTTGCTCTTTCTCCTTTTGTGCATACCTGTATCAAGTCAAAAATTGCATCTTGTACATGTTTCAAATGCTCTTCCAAGCCTTACAATCTTTTTCCTTCCTCTCTCTTTCCTCCTTACCATCCCCTCCCTCTCTAGTGGTAAGTCGAATTGCATAATATTCACTGCAGACGGAGTCCCTCCTCTGCTTAGGTCTGTGTTGAGCTGCTTCTTAGGACCTGACAAGATAGGAAGCCTGATGCAAACTTAGCCATTATCTGAATTTGCTAAATCAGTCCCACTTAGTCATCTAGTTTGAATCTGAATCTTAGCCCATCTGATTTAAGAAGACTGATGTCCTTGTGTTGTTTTGTGGGTCAGTTCAGCCAGAGCCCAGCCCCTCTCACAGCAGGTGGCTTACCAGCTATTCCTCATCCACAAACCATCTGTGCCTTTGCCCGGTGCTCCCGCAGAGACCTGCTTCTTGCTGAGAGGTCAGGCTTGTTTTGAAGAACGTTCTCTAATTGCTAAAAAAAAAAAAAAAAAAAAGCCCACAGGCATGCATCCGTGCAGAGAATGTAGAGAACTGATGGGAACTGGGAGCTGGATGAATCACATCTTAAATTCCCTTGGCTTCAGTTATCTGTCAGTTTAGCCCTTTATCAGAATAGTTGCCTTGGTCCATTTTACCTTCTCTCCTAGATATAGGCACCACTGAAGAAAAGTGGCAAAGAGATGCCTATGTTTGTGTCTAAAGTTTCCACCCAGTTGAGATCATTTTCTTGGCATTTATGATTGTCATCAGGAAATTTTCTCAATTACTTTCAGAAAATAGTTAAAGCATAGAGTATAATGAATTGTTAGCATAATAATGATGCAGCATGAATGGATTTGGACCAAATATTTCACAGGCTTTCTTCTGATAACCAAAGCAACTTTTGAGCATTCTTCTTTTTAGGGGAGAAAACTATAAAAATTATTATTTATGGACTTTATTTTTCAGCATGCCATTTCTTTCTCTTTTCCCTTGAAATAAAAAGAATAGCCCAAATGGAGGAAATTAAATCAGTGGCAAATAACATCACTGTTGCTGATCTTGAATGTGTCATCTGCAGAGGAAAGTTGGGTATTTCTGCCTCTCCTGCCCCACCCCTTAAATTGAATTTTATTTCCTCTCCTGCTAACAAAAGGTTGTCCAAACTTTTGACTCTGCATTCAGGGAAGGGGTAGTAGAATGTGATCCTACCTTCTGATTATCATTAATTACATTAAGTGGTATTTTTTGGTTGACCCATTTGATTGATTTTTTTTTCCGCCTGGTAGTCTTATAACATAGAAAGAAAACAAACAAACAAAAAAAGCAGTTAGGGAAATCTAAAGGAGAGTAAGATTTATTTTACTTTTCACTGAATCCAAGAAAACTTATTCATGATGGTATATATCTCCAGGAAAATTTAGAGCATTTCACCAGCCATTTATTTATAAACATATATATGTATATATTTAAAACTGTGAGCAAATTTTATCATGAACAAAGAAGAAACTACAATGTAATCTGAAAACTGAAATATACAGAGGTAGGCTGATATAGAAAACAAGGAGAATGCTGATTTTTAAGGCCCTGTCTCACTGGCCAATGGCTCAAAGAGAAATTTGGGGAAATTGAAATCTCCACACAGAACTATGGGTCATGGGCCTGAATTTCATAGGTTTTTCTAAACCAAACGTGTTAGTTTAGAAAACCTGGTTTTCCGAGTCAAACTGGATTTGCATTTGGGCAGAGGGAAGGGATATTTTTATTAAGAGTTACTTTAGAATCACACTGCCAAAGATTCATGTCTCCTTGGATATGTGGTCTCAAGAAAGAATATAAAACCCCTATTTTTTTACCCATTTGTAAAACTTCTTCCTATAGAATTGTCTTGTCTAGGGACTTTCAGTTCTGCAGTATATTTGCTTTGGGAAAGGAAAAAAAGGTTGGTTTTCAGTAGCATGCTAACCCTTATCATTCAAGACTCCAGCTAGATAGAAACACAGCTCAGTTGTATACACAGCTCAACTGCAGGTGCGTACCCAGCTCCCTTACCCCCACCTCTGCAATTTAATGTGAATTCAGTGTGAATTGAATACACATCCATTCTTTTTATTCAGATATCTATCTAGAATTTGACCTCAGAGAGCCCGCGAGAGTGATTAATATCACTGCCCCAGGTTGTGAGGGTTTGAAACCCAGCTCTGCCACTGACCAGCTGTGTGACCTTGGCAGATTCCATATCCTCTCTGTACTTCAACTTTCTCAGCTCTAAAATGGGAATAAAATTACTTTTACTTCATAGGATGACCATTAAGTGAGTCAATGTAAATAAAACTCATGGAACATTGCCTGGCCCATGGTAAGCACTTTGTAAATATTAGCTATTATTCATAAGACCTTAAGTTGAACCTTTGAAGGTATCCTTCAGAAGGATACCTGCATTTAATTCACATTAAATTCCTTAGACTATGTTTTAAACCTGAGATAAACCCAACTTAGACAGATGATAAGAATGGACAGTATTTACTTTGTGAGCTTTCTCTTCTTAGTGCATTTATAAATGCCCTGAGCCCACAGACATTGAGGGTCCTCCAGGGGCTGCAGTCAGGTAGAATTGGGAGGGCTACCTAGGAAGTAGCTCCCTTTCAATTCACATGGGAATTAAGATTTTAAGGAAAAGGGTTCTGCTCCCTCTAGTTGAGTCTCTAGATCATTTTTCCAGGATGCTCAATTGCGGACTGGACTTCTCAGAGGCAGGGCGGCCCCTGGTACTTTACAAAGAGCCTCAGGAGTCGTCTTGCTCAAAGGAGCCAGGCAGGTTCCTTGATGCCAACTGAGAGGAGGATGAGTTTTCAGAAACTACAGACCACTCCTTACTCCCCCTTTGCTCACAGTGGGAAAAAAAGTTCCGGGGGCACATTACCCACACTCAGCCCTGCAGTGCCAGGTGCTCTCTGGAGGTGTTTGATCCGTCAAGCACAGTCGTTTGATCTTCCCTTCCGTGTCATTCAGCACGATGTCGGGTACACGGGGAAAGATCACCGCGGTAACTGCTCCAGAAACCCAGAATCGAAATCACAGTCTGGATTTTGGTTAAAATCCACTTCATATTTTTTTCCTCCAGTGGGGAGATTTCTAGTTTGTTTTGCTAGTGCTGTTATTGAATTGTGGAGTTAAAGATGTGCATTTCTCTAGGAGACAGTTCGGTTTCCACAGATCTGCACTGAGCACACCCTGCGCAGATACTGAATCAGGCCCTGAGGCTACCAGGCGTCTCCCAGGAGCTCAGAGTCCAGCTGGGAAGGGAACATGAAACAGGTCCCTGCAGAACAACTGGAGAGATTAAAAACACAGGATCACTCTGGTGGCCAGCTGGGCTTAAGAGTCCCTTGGAAGAGGACGTTCTGGGGCATGGGAGCACTGAGCAGTTTCCGGGTCCTGCTTGAGTGCTGTGAGGGGGTGGTGTTACTGATCATGCGGGACCCAAAAATGGGTGAAGTCTGTGTAAACAATACCATGATCAATCTAAATTCAGCAAAAGTTACCATCATTGTTTTTGCATTAGTGAGACAGATGTGTACAAGGCAAATATGTTACATTTCACTTAAAGTTGACAAACATAGAGAACAGACTGGTGGTTACCAGAAAGGAGAGGAATTGGGGGTGGGTAAAGTCAGTGATGGGGATCAAGAGGTACAAACCTCCAATTATAAAATAAATAAGTCACAGGGATGCCTTGTGCAGCACAGGGGTGGGGAGCTGGGGGTAGGGGTTTCAGGCAATAATATAGTATTGTCAATTTGGAAAATCACTGAGGGTGAGTGGGAAGTAGATTTATTGTGGGCAACATTCCATATTGCATGTACTGTCAAATCATTGTGTCATACTATGTAATGTCAATTGTTCTTCAATTAAAAAATAAAAATAAAGTGAGCAGTGATTCTTTTTGTTTTTCTCTGGGAAACAGTTAAAAGTTGTTTTTTTTTTTTTTCTTTTCGCAAATACCCAGTGAACAGTGAATGAAATAGCATTTTCATAGGCTTTCTACCGCTCAAGCCATTTTTGGTGTTGCTTCTATAAGGAACAGATAATTAGAACTAATTATTGTCTCTGTGTCCTGTTTGGAGGACTGATAATTTGAACTAATTGTTATTTTCCTTGCCTTCACTTTTGCCTTCCAATCAGCAAGTCCAGTGGATTTTTTCTTCCAAAACTTTCCACCTCAGTTCACTTATCTCCATCACCACTGCCAGTGTCCCCTATTCAGGTCACATCTGGCCAGAATTTGTTTGCAGTGATTCTTCACTTAAAAAAACCATCTTGTCAGAGGAGGTTGTAATAAGAATGACAAAGTAGTAACACTAACACAAGTACTGCTTGTTGGCTATTTGTCATAGACCAGGAGCGATGCTCACCGCCTTGTAGGCTTCCGTTTGTTCATTCCTTAAAACACCACAAGGTCTTTACAGTTACTCTTCCATCTAACAAGGAGGAAATGAAACCCTAGTGAGGTTAAGTGATTTGTCTACAGCCATTTGACTAGTGGCAGTTCCCAGTAAGAAGTCTGTCTCTAAAACTTGTGCTCTCCACTACCATGTACACACTGCCGTATTTGCAGGATTTCCCCTTAAATAGTCAGGCTCCCCCACAAAATTAAACTACATCCACTTCCCAGAACAGTGTCTGCACAGTAGGATTCAAGAAGTTTTTTAATGGTCTCCTCACAGACTTCTACATAGAGGCCAGGAACCTGAAGGTCTATATCATTTTACTTACCCCATGTCATTATGAAATGAGATTTTATAATAAGCAAGCCAGTTTTCTAGCTAGCTAAAATGAAACCATTAAAAGATTAAGTTTTTTTCTAATGATAAAATCTTTCTAAAATGTATTCCATTCTTAGTTACCTTAGAATATGATGATTCTCATTTAATATTATCATAATGATGCGGAATGATTGCTATGAGAAAGTACTGTTTTGCTAAATCCTATTTGGCATTTCCCTCTGGGCTATGGTTTTAATGACCATCTATATGCTGAGAAGGCCCGAATCTTGGTCTCCAACCTTCAGATCCAGATATATCCATACTACACCTTGACTCTGTAAACTCAAAATGACCCCCAGATACACCTAACCCCCCAAGCATGCATCTCCAAAATTCCACATCTTAGTGATAAACTCCACAGTATACCCTAACCCTAACCCTAACCCTAACCCTAACCCAGTTGCCAGCCGTAAACAAAGGTGCAGTTTTGTTTTGTTTTTTTTTTAAGATTTTATTTTTTATTTATACATACAAGCTGGGGTACAGGCCAGAGGCGTGGGGCGGCGAGAGGGTCCACCAGAGACGGAGCGGGTAGCAGAACAGGCAGATCAGAAATACACTGCTGAGGGGAGCAGCGGCCGAGGCAGGAGAGGTCTGCCGCACCATGTGGGATTCTCCCCGGCCGGGCGTTGAACTCGCGTCTCCGCTGCCAACAGCTCCACAGCGCAGTGCTTAACCGCTGCGCCACCGGGGAGGCCCAAGGTGCAGTTTTTTACTTCCTTTCCTTCACTAACCCCCCAACCAGTCAATTAACAAAAGTCCTTTTGATTCATTCTCCTAAATATATCTCAACTGCATGACATTTCTGTCTCTGTCTAGTGCCTCATCCACCACTGTTACCTTTACCTTGATTATTATTTTCTTAGTGGTGTCCCTATCTATAACTTTACCACAATCATACTGCAGTCAGAATGTATTTTTAAAACTAGAAATCAGATCATGCCACATTTCAGTTTCAGGACTTCCAATGGTTTTTCATGGTTCAAGGGATAAGCCTCAAGCTTTTTTCATATTTCTTATAAAACCTCCCATGAGCTAACCTGTTTTTAACTATCCCTCTCACTCAGCACCACATGAGGGCATACGGAACATTTCCCCTCTATGCATTGATTCTTCTCTTGCTTCTAGGACTTTGTGTTTAAACCAGTGTGGAATCATGGTCATTTATTTTATGTATTTTATGCATTATGCATTTGTGTGTGCTATAGGGGGAACACCCTGACCCCCATCAAGGAGAGACATCTCACATCCTCACTGTCACACTCCCATCTCCACCTGTGACTCTGTGTCAAGTACCTTTTTATTCCTTTGCATCATCATCTCTCCGCTCTTCCCTCAAAACTGTTGGGTCTGTAGTTTGACACCATGGTCTCCTTTTCATACTGTATCCCTTGGACCTTACTCCATGTCCAAAGCACAGGAAACATTAACATGTTGTAATTAATGTTTTATTTTAGAATAGCTTTAGGTATAGGTA
Source organism: Scalopus aquaticus (assembly GCA_004024925.1). Lineage (NCBI taxonomy): Eukaryota > Metazoa > Chordata > Mammalia > Eulipotyphla > Talpidae > Scalopus > Scalopus aquaticus. Next base: position 33,345 of record PVIJ01013889.1, read on the forward strand.
TAGAGAAAAGCTACAAGGATAATACAGAAAGTTCCCTTCTGCAGGAACCAAGTTTTCCCAGTTGTTAACATCTGACATGAATACAATGCATTGGTCACAACCAATGGATTTATATCGATACCTAATTATTAATTAAAATCCATGCTATTCCAGATATCTTTCCTTTTTAGCCTATATATTCTCCTAAATATATCTCAACTGCATGGCAGGGTCCCATCAAGGACTCCACATGATATTTAGTAGACATGTTTTAGTAGACATGTTTCCTTAGGTACCTCTTAGTGGTGACAGTTTCTCAGACATTCCTTGTTTTTGATGATCGTGACGGAGTGGAGGACCACTGGTTATATGTCTTGTAGAATATTCCTTGATAGGAGTTTGTCTGTTGTTTATATCATTATTCCACTGAGGTTATGGGTCTGGAGGAGGAAGGCCACAGAGGAGAAGCTCCCTTCTCATCACAGCATACCCAGGATATGCCACAGCAACATGACATTATGGGTCTTAACCTTCCTCATCTGCTGAAGTGTTTGTCAGGTCTGTCTACTGTAAAATTACTCGTTCTCTCCATGCTATACTCACTCAGGTATGCTGCTTACGTTCCAAGGATTAAGAGATTCCACTCCTCGAGAGCAAAGTATCTACATATATGATTTGGAATTCTTTTGTAGGGGAGATTTATGTATTTCCTCCTCCATTTACTTATTCAGTCATTTGTTTAAACCAGTGTGGAATCATGGTCATTTATTTTATGCATTATTATAATTCAATTTTATTTTATTTTGTTACTTAAATATTCCAGCAGCCATTGGCGGCTCTTGTAGTTTGACTCTTGTGTTTCTTTGACATGTTTTGGTCATTTTCTTATCAATTGTTTGTCATTTTCACATGGCCTTGGTTACTTACTATCTACAAGACACTTCAGGCTCACCTGGAATATTTTCTGCCCCACACCAAGAATCTGCTGCTTCTCCAAGGACCCTGGTTCCTTTTACTGTAGGAACTAATAGAAACTGCCATCTGGGCTCTGAGTGGGCACAACACTTTTTAATTAAAATTTGAATTCATTTGAATTAATTAAAATTCAAAGCCACACACAGATAAAGAATATGTTCCCAACAACCAAAATGAACAAATATTTTCCCCTTTATTTTCCTTTAGATATATTTCTTCTGATATATTTTAACACTTATAAAGTCAAAGGCCATTGTTCCCCTCTCTAATCCTAAATCCCTCTTTGTCCTTCGAGAAGCAGCCACAAACTTAAATTGATGTGTAGACTTTTTTTCAAGCATGCATGGAATATTTACAAAAACAAATAGGTATTAAAGAAAAGACTGGATCTTACTTGGGGCGAGTTCCCCACACCCTGGGCTGTTCTGGTTGGTGGTTGTATGTCTGGTAAGCTCCCTGTAATGCTGTAGCAGCTGGTGTTTGAGTTGTCCCTTCTCTCGGGAGATCATTCTCTCTGCCATTGCTTCCCACCACTCTCTCTTCTAGTCTTTTCTCCCCATCTCACCCCAACTTGCTGCTTAGTAGGCAGCCTCTGGTGTCCTCTTGTTGGAGAAAGAAGACCAACAACTTCATAGGTAAACTTTGTCACAGCAAATTGCAAACTTGAAAGTGCTGGGCAAATACAGTCTTACTGTTCCATTCTCAGTGCCAGAAAAAAAGAGGGTGGGCTGTAGTGTTCATTTGTTTGAAGAACTTGGCTCATTGACAGCTATTTTTTAGCGTAAGGACATAACCAGTTGTTCTAGTTATTTTTCAGCTGTACTTTTGGAAGATGGAGGCCACCATATTTTAGGCCATCAGAAATCTATAAATTAGGGTTGTTAATTTTATGGGTCTTCATTTTTACTTTTCTTATATCCACTTCTGTTCCATATATAAGAGTGATATCCAAAATAGAGGAAAAGCTTACTATTAGAGACTGCTCATGAAACTAATAATTTCTCCTGTAAGTGACTTAAAATGGAAGACTAATTGTATAATTACAGCATAGAAGGCTTTAGCTATAATCACCATCTATTGAGTTGAGTTGCTATGTGGGCAGTTCGGTTGATAATGTTCTTCTGAATACATAGCATGTTGTCTGCTTACTAAGGTAAGCAGAAATTTGGGGCTTGGGATTTCCAACCCTCTTATTAGTAAATATATCTAATTTGTTCCACAGCTTACACCTACTTTGACAAAGGGAAATTTGGAAGAAATTACTTGAGAACAGTTTGGATAACACAGGATAATTAAAACAGACACAATGAAGCACTTCCTGAGGTAAGTGTTTTTGGCTCCCGGGATGAATCCCCCAAATCAAGAAACTTCCTTGCCAATTAGGATAATATTTCTGTTTGTCATTTATGATCCTGTAACCAGGTCTCTTAGGATTACATAACATAGCAATTATACTTTGGCTAAGAATAATTTATTTGGTCTCAAGATTCCCCTGCTAACACTCTATGCATTTTGATGCTACAGGAGAACACTTAGAAATAGTAGATGTTGAGGGTATAAGAGAGCACAGGCACACTAGCCTGGGGCAGGAGTGCTCTGAACAACCTTGATGCCATGTTCCTCTAAACAATGGTATGTTGCTGGCCTTGAGGTTGAGGTTTGAGGAATTAGTAATCAAGGAGTCAATGCAATTTGTGTGGAATCCTTTAATTTAGATTTTTTTGTCAAATGGCCAGACCATAAAGGTTTTGGTAAAAGTTTATGTTCTAAGCTTCTGCTTTTGCTGCCTCAGTGATATCTCTGAAATCTGTGTTAATTGTTGGTTCCCTGAAGATAGTGCTGTGCAGAGTACCATCTATGTTGGTGTGTTATGGGATGGCCTATTTTGTTTTGAAAACCATTTGGCTGGACCTAGAGTTATATTTATTTTCAAGAGTATTGACTGTCATTCACATTCTTCTAATGAAATTCTCAGAGCAGTTTCTCACAATGTAAAACATGGCAAAATAAAGTTAGTCTGGCCTTGAAAGTTAGAAAATAAAACACACTTTCCAGAAGACTTAGTTTCATTTCCTCAAGATGGCAGCCTCTATTAACACAGTCTTGCCCCTTTCTATCTTGTTTTCTATAAGTAAATAATTCCTGGGCTTAACTTCTTTTCAGTGGTTATTTCATTCTTTTGATGACTGCCCTGCAAGGTGTTCTTTTCCCTACTGGTTATGGCTGCACTGTTGTTTCTGGAGCCTCTAGACCAGTGTATATGGATTTGCTGTGTTCTGGTGTGTCTGCTGGTTTTGACTGGATCATAGCATTGTGAAAAGCTCTGAAGAGGTCACTGTTAAACCCCTTACAGCCAGAGCATTTGTTTAATTCTACAGAATACTACCCAGCCTGTTCACTGAACAGTGTAAAAGAATAGTATTTGAAAAATCACTAGAATGTATGCCAGCAAAGTATTGAACCTGATATAATTTTAGTTGCCATGGTAACTAACCCATCTGTTTACACATTCATGAAAAACTGGTATTTATGCATCTCTCCTGAATGTAAAGGTAGAGTCTTTTAGCTGTAGAATCATGTTAACAAAAAACTTTAGTGTTCCCTGAAGCTTAGATTGGGGAGTCCTTTTGTAAAAGGGGGCGTGAGGCTCATGCTCAGCCTTGTACTTTGAATTTCTCCTTCAGTATCTTATTTCTTGAGAAAAACTTGAGTGGCCTCAAACCAGTCTTTTCAAGAGAAATGGTAGAATTTAGTTTTTTGAATTGTTTGTTAAATTAAATAGGTGCAGCACTATGTTTGGTAGAGATTATAAAATTTTAAAATCAATTTGTATTTGATGATTTAAAACTGGCCCCGTGAAAACTGCTTCTGTCACTTTACACAGACCAGTACCATGGAAAATGGAATCAGCATTTTCTTCTGTGTTCTGCTACACATTTTCCTCTTTTCATTTGGAGATATATATTAGAAATATTACTTGACATTGATTATTTATGTGAAACTGATACTAGGATAGTAGGTTACACATCAAGAAAGAAACTTGAGGATTTTCAGTGCTCATTGGTTTGACATAGTAAGAGGATATTCTATCATCACTCCTCCTTAATTGATGATTGCTTCTTATTAAGTTACATTGTATATGTATTCATAGGACTATGTTTATGGAATTTTGGAAGAGAAGAGGGCAAGAAGTAATAATCTTGCATTACAGACTCTATCAGATCATTTAGATTGTCTTTTATTCCCTATAATCATTGCCCACAGATGTTGGCCAATTTTGGCAGTCTTTTAATTTGAACCAAAGGAAAGTTTACGTGAACATAGCCCAAATAAATCAGGTGTTAATTCCCGAACTGAGCAAATGCATTATGCAGAATAAGAAGTTGACTTTCGCTGAGGAAAAGTCAGCATTATTTAAAAGCCCACAAGTGATTCATCTGTGAACTTCTGAGTTGCCATAGAATGAAGTGGTCCAGGTACAGCCCAGAAGGAATGAGGTTCACCCTAAAGAAACCAGACTGAGGGGAAGATTGGGTTTTAATAGTGTAAATGTTCAGAGCATAGAGGAACAGAGAAAATGTTTGGTGTTTTGTTAAAAAGAAAATGACCTGACATATTAAATTAAACGTGTGCTACAGGATTAGTATACCCAGCTCAAGGGTCTGTTTTAAATTGATAGTAGTCATGAAATATTGGATAAATACACCACAATCACCCAATCAACACAACTTTAGCCATGGTCTATATTAAAAGAAAAAAGGGATAAAATAAATTAATAAGAAAAATGTGTCTATGTGTGATCCAAAAAATGAGGCTTGCTTCTTGAGTTCCCAAATAACACTGAGTCTTAGGGTTTAGTTTGCATAATATATTCCCTTAATTTCAATTCAAATAATGGATATAATAGAGCCTAAGATGTGTACTGAAGAACTTTTCCCTTGCTAGGATTTATTTAATGAGGAAAAAAAAGAGGGTCTATCTATCTATCTATCTATCTATCACATTTATGTATATATGGCATATATATTGATATCACAAATATATCTGGAATAAGGATATTATTTATTTAGAAAAATTTTAATAAAAAGAATCTTTTAAATCACTGTATAGCTAACTGCTTTCAATCCAACATTTTCACATTACAGAGAAGGGGGAGTCAGACAAAAAAAATCTTTTTCCCTTGCAACACATGTCTAGCCTTCTCTTAGAACCAGAAATCTCATCCATTCCCTTCACCTTACAAATGAAACGGCAGAGACTCAGCAAAGTAAAGCAATTTGTCTAAAGTCACACAACTCATCGTGGAGACTAGACTTGAAGTCAGACTTCCAGACACTTCTCTATTTAACTGGGAAGTATTTCCCTTTACTACCAACCAATTCTACTGCTTTTGAAGGATAAAAGGTTCTGGGTCATAGTTGATCCAGAATTGGATTAACCTTCCTTGAGACATTGTCTGAGATCTTGAAATTTAGAAGCTAATCCTGCAAAGAGGAAGAGTTATGCATGTACATCCAAGAGCCTCTACCCCTATAGACTGGTACTTGGTGCCATAGTGTTTTTTTCCCCTTAGGAAACATACATGCACATGTAAATCTTGAAATCCATACATGCGCATATAATCACACCCATGTATGTGTATATATACACATATGCATATAAAATACATATATACCCACCCATGCATATATTTCAAATTAATTTGTTCCCATGCATAAAAAAACAACTGTGCACTCCTGTTGAAATATGTTAAGCTAAGCAGTTGTCTAGGCAGTTCAGTGTAGGTGACCTCACCAGTGTTGCATCACTGCTGCCCAGCTCTCTTACCCCTTGGCTTCACTCAGCTTTTTTAGGCAGCTCTCTGACCTCTCTCTGCTCCTTAAACCACTGCTGCAGCGCAGGGGCAAAGATGAAAGTGCCTATGTGTTGGTTTGCATTTCATTTGACTTTTTTTTGCACTTTTGTTCTGCACTGATTAAACTGCGGTGTTCTGAGGTGAGTAAGGCATGTTAACTTGCCACGTTGCCGACCTTGTGAGCAGAATCCAGAGCTTGTTCTGCTGTCCTGTCTCAGGAGCTGTTTCTCCCCTCTCCCTCTCTAACCCTCAGGACAATTTCTTCTGTACAATGATGACCTCCTTTTTTTTTTTAAGATATTTTTATTTACTTATGCATATAAAAACTGGGGTGTAGGCCAGAGGTGCGGGGTATAGGAAGATTCACCAGCGAGAGTGGGGAGCAGATCAGGTGGATCTACTGAAATACACTGCTGAGGGGAGCAGCGGGTGAGAAAAGAGAGGTCTGCTGCGCCATATAGGTTAGCTCCCTGGCTGGGAATTGACCTCATGTTGCAGTAGCTCATGGTAGCTTGATAGTGCTGACTTTAATCCCTGCGCCACCAGGGAGGTCCCACAATGATTGCATTCTTTTTCTACTTCTTGTTTTTCTTACTTGACTTGAAGTTCCTTGTGGGTAGGGCTGCCATGAGGTTTGCAGTGAAATGAAGTTCTTAGCAGGTATTCAGTTTCCCCCTCTGCTCTAAACCCCATTCTTCTGTACCTCATGGCCAGCCTTCTCATTATGTATTTCTTCAGTTCAGTGAAGGAGTAAGTAAACTACCTTTAATGATCCTCCTTAATTTTCCCCCAATTTATTTCAAATCTCAATCCTTCAACTACTGTAGGTCTTTAACACAATAGGAATTAATTTATTCTTAATACTGAGGGTTTCTTCTAACTTGGTGGTTTATATATATTTTTTAATTATAGTATGTAATCAATTTATAAAATGAACACTCCTACTCCTTATCTCTTAGAGAAATTTTTGCAGCCTCTAAGGTATAACAACTTTCTTTTACTTACAGATTTATTTAATTTTGGTTCTTTAGATATATTTTTATTTACAATAAAAGTTTTTATGTGAGGTAACACTTGAATACTTTTTACGTATAATGTATTTTATTGCTTTGCCTTACAAATAAGCCAATAACTGCTTACCCCCAATAAATAAGTCAATACATATTATCCAAATAGAAAAAAAATCTGATTTTTAAAAATAAAGCTTATGCAATGTATATATTTAAGCATCAGGTTGTAATTGAATAGTAATATCATTAAAAATTTAAGACAGAACTTCCCTCCTCTCCATTTACTATTTTAATGATCCTATAGTTAACTATTGGTCTACAAACTCTCAGATAAAATTTCCCTGGGTTGTAGAAACAGGGCCTTTTGCTGTAGCAATAGAGTTTGGAATAACACCCATCCACGGTAGATTTATCCCACCTCTTTTCAAAATGCAGTGTGTTCTCTTCTGCTGAAGAGTGATGAATCAGACCGTGGGTCTCCCCTGAGTCCTAGCTCTTTGAGCCTCATGGGGAGTAAGGGTACTCTTATTTTTCTAGAGAACGACAAATGGTCTTTTCGTGTGACTTCACGTTTCTGGCTTGAGAATCCAGTCCTCTGCAGCCTGCCTTCCTGATAGGAACTGCCTCCAATCAGGTCACCTCACTACAACAAACACCCGTTGACAAGTTACTTTCAAATTGATTGCCAGTTCCCCTGAGTAGGAACTCCAGTGGAGCAACTAAAACTTTTAAAATGACTTTAGAAAGTGTGTGAATGGCTGGCGACATCGACTAGCTTTCTCTTTATGTCCTTTTAGGTGAAAAGCATTTTTTAGGAAACAGTGATTAAGCCAGGAGCTGGAATTATTTTGTACGTCTCTTTCCTCACCAATATAGTTTACTTCTTATTTATTGCAGGATTTCTTCAAGCAAGAATTAACTTTCATTACCAAATTCATTGAAAGTGTTAAAAATAAACCACTTTTCTCTTACTGTTCCAAAAGAAGACGTCAGAATCACAGATTTAAGATGAAGTAGTGTGGCATTGCAGGTACCCTCACCCCTCCCCCTGCCGGCAGGGGGCGACCTGGTTCTAGGTGCCTGTCCCACATCAGCGGCCCTATCGCTGCTGGATGGGTCACTCTGACAAAACATCACAAGACGGGAGCTCACTTTTATTTGGTATCAAAGATATGATCCATTTTGAATAATTTATATTGGGCGGCTATTCTGGTCCAAGCTAGGGAATGAATCTTAAATAATAAAAGTGATCATAATTGCCTATGGACGAACACTGCTACAAACTCAGCCTCAAACTTCACTCTGCCGTATATTTACAAAAAGCAGTAGCAGAAAATATTGGAAATAGAACATGTGTGTGTAGCTCTTATTATTGAATCAGATTTCCCAGTGTTTATGTGGTGCATTCATCTTAGGAAGCTACAGTAACTCCTTTGGGAACTCTATCAAAAGCTGTGATTTTAAAAAAAGAGAGAGAAAAGAAATGCCAATAAATCCACTGTTTATGAATTTCATGGTTAAAAATAGGAGATGGTGACCAGTATTCTTTCTTTCTAGCCTGGAGAACTTGATTGTAGTTCCTACAAAATGTGACCAGTCCTTTCAGTAGTATGTTGAGAATCTTCCCTCAGAACTAAGAAAAGTCTGGTGTGAAGAAAAAGAGCAAATTAAAACTAAGATTATTGGCTTGATGATTCAGGCCAAGAAGAAAAAAAAACAAGCAGAACTATAAAATCCTTGCGCGGAGGGTTCAAAAGATGGGGAGAGAATGGCTGTAATTCTTATTCTAAGAGCAGGAACAGAGGATGGGGCTAGAGAAAGCTAGTAGAATCTGTCTCACAGGTACAACTGAGATGTTTCCCCTCAAGGCTTATAGTCAGAAATGTGGGAGTGCAAACAAAAGAAATTAAAAGGAAAGGATCCTATGAATCCAAAAGTCCTTCAACTCATATAAGAAACAAGCAAACCCTTCTTCCCTCCTTCCCTTCTTTTCTTCTTCCCCAAACCAACCACTGATAACTTAAAAGCATTTAAAGATTCATTTCTTCTTTTATGAAATCTTTTTCACTGAGCTATAATTGACATGTAACATTATATTAATTCCAGGTATGTACTATAATGATTCGATATGTACACATATTGTGAAATGATCCCCACAATAAGTCTAGTTAACATCTACCATGTGCATATTTAGACATTTCTTTCTTTCTTTTTTTTAGATAGTAACTATTTATTATTATTGTTTATATCTTTTACATTCTTGATCCAGTCATCTATTTCTTTCTTGTAATGAAAGTCTTTAAGATTGACTCAGCAACCTTCAAATCGGCAATGCAATATTCACTATAGTCTCCATGTGGCACAAAGATCCATTCTTATTTTCTTCCTCCACAGGGTAAACATGCCAAACCAATTGAACACACTCCCAAAATATTTAATCTTATTTAATGTTCTTCTCTACACCTTCAGCAGTTTCTCCATAAAGTTTACAATTTGGGGAATTAAATAGGTCCAAAGATTTAAGAAATAAACTCCTAGCAGTGTTTGATGGGGAAGAACAGGTACTCTAGCAAAAGAGACATTAACCAAAACTAACAGACACCCTACCAAGTGGGAAAAGATCTTTGCATACAATACATCCGATAAAGGACTGATAACAAAAATTTACAAGGAACTCACACAACTCAACAAAAACAAAGCCAATAACTCAGTCAAAAAATGGGCAGAAGAGCTCAAAAGGCACTTCTCCAAAGAAGAAAAGCAAATGGCCAACAGATACATGAAAAAATGCTCAACATCACTTATAATCAAGGAAATGCAAATCAAAACCACTATGAAATACCACCTCACATCTGAGAGGATGGCACACATTAAAAATACAGGCAACAACAAATGCTGGAAAGGATGTGGAGAAAAAGGAACTCTTCTACACTGCTGGTGGGAATGTGAACTGGTCCAGCCACTATGGAAAGCTGTATGGCGATTCCTCAAACTGCTAAACATGGAGCTTCCATACAACCCAGCAGTACCACTTTTGGGAATTTACCCAAAGGAC
>PVIJ01013890.1:0-43221 GCA_004024925.1 Scalopus aquaticus
GAGGGGGGGAGGAAGGAGCCGGAGGGAGGGAAGGGAAAGGGCACAAAATGGAATAGAAAAGAACACAAGGGACCATGGAGATGGATCACGGGTGAATTGGTGGTGGGCTACCCTAGGGGAATACAAAATGTAAAAGACATAAATAACAATAAAAATATATATTAAAAAAAAAAAAAAAAGACATTTGTTCCTTGTACCTCAAATGTCTCTCTTTCCCCAACTGAGTTTTTATATTTTGTTAGAGATATAGGTTTTAAATGATTTCTAATTTTCCTAAAATAGAAATGATGTCTCATAACAATATAGTAACTTGTAAAACAACCACAACAAAGTGACTGCCAAGACAGTTGACTGAAGGAGAAATTATTAAAAAAGTAAACAATAAAACACAATCTTACGTCTAGATTCTCTTTTTTGTGTATTTCAATAGCTTTCTCTTCAGGCAATCCACAGCAGCCATATTCCAAGGGGGTAAATACTGTAGTTGGAACATTAACATAATCACACTGAAAGAGAAACAAATTACATTCTCTTATTTTGTGACTTTTTACAGCCAAAATCTAAATTGCGTATATTTACAAGAGGAAAATAAGTCAGTCCAATTCCATGTAACTGATTCTTACATGTCACCATGTCGGAGTATCTAAGTTATACTAGAGGAAATGGGGTGACCCCTTGACTCCAGGGCAGAGGCCAGGCACTGGTCCTAGACCCCAACTTCCGGTCTGAAAAGCCAAGTGGTAGAGGTGGAGGTGGCCCCGTAAACGCTCTCTGAAATGTTTCCTTCCACCTGCACAATCCTGCCCTGAGAGCTGAGACACGCTGGCCACTTCACAGAGTTGTGCCCCCTAGAGGGTGAGCAGAGCAGCCTGGGGGGCTGGACCGAGTGACCTCCTGCAAAGGTGGGCAGATGACGGGGAGAAGATGGCTGCCCACCTGTGCAATCTTCTCCCTGTCATCCGCCCACCTTTGGTTATGACGGAACACCTTCAGAGTCCTGAACAGACAGATGCGTGCACATCACAGGGAGCACATCCCCAGGCCCACACACAGTCCCCAGGCGGGAGAGCGAGCATGAGTGCAGGCGGCCGCCCCGCCTGAGGAGACGTCTCTGTGATTGTGTAGAGAAGAGCTGAACGGCTGGCGGCACTGCTCCATGGCGGGTGTGGGCAGAGAGCCATGGCAGGGCAGAGAGGGTGGAGGGTACAGCCAGAGAGAAGGACACTGCGCTGCCCACCCATAGCCTCTCAAGGATCGATGCTTCCCACAGCACTGCATGCACCCCAAGCCCTGTCAGCCGGTTACTGTGATTTGGTCAGGGGTGGGCATCTAACCCAAAGCTAACACACATGCACCGGCTGGGGCCCACGAGAGCAAGTGAGCTGCACCAGGCGAGTTCTTTCCTTAGCAGGCACAGGAAGGGGCGCAGCTGCAGAACTGCTGCCCAGGTAGCTTAGATCCTCTAACTAAAATGCTCTCATATGACCTCAGGTTTGTTAATCAGCAAAGCATGCGCACGTCAGGCATTTATTCTCTTTTTTCTAATGTGGCTGGAGAAAATGAGAGAACCACAGCGACCGCCTTAGCATTTTCCGACGCCTCACAGGCCCTTCGAGGCCCATGATCCGTTCACTGATTCCCAGCGCTGACCCCACCTCCCAGGGCTCACAGGAGAGGCCCCATTCTCAAGAGATGCCTTTAACTCCTGTTTCTCATCAATGGAAAAAGAGCGACAGGGAAAGCCTCAGCCTTTTTGTGGCTGCAGATATATCCTTAAAACCACAGTAAGAAACTTACCTTTTCGAAACGGCTCCCAAAGAGTCTTTGAGCCAGCAGCTTGCCCGCTTGTATGGCGACGGGGGTGAGCTCCAGCCTGCCCTCCAGAATATCCCCAATAGCATACACATAGGGCACGTTGGTCTGCTCCACATCATTTACTGGTATTTTGCCACTCCTGTCAAGTTTTGGAAAGACGACAATCATCATGACTAACACAGGTCAGGAGAGAGGCCCAACTAAACACAGGGAAAAGACCTCCCTGGAAGAACCATGCGCCTCATGGTGGTCATCCATCACTTATCCGTAAGCCCCATGGCTTAAAGGAACAGGAATTTCTATAGCTCCTAAGAAAACACCTTTCTGGTTGGTGAAACCGCACCCAGTTTTTGGATGTCAAGGTATTTTCGGATTTCCCCTATAGTCACATGTAGATCTTTGAAATTTTTCTCCGTGCCTGACCAAAGACACGAAAATTCATCTAACTCAGACTGTAGGTGAATATATTTCCAATTATTTCTTCAAATCACTGTTTTTGTGTGTACTTTTTAAGGCACACAATAAAGAGTTACTGATTCTTTAAAAAATTGCTAATACAAAGCTGACATAGTACTATCATCAAATAAACTTAAAGTTTTAAAATTCTGTGTCTTGATAATTCAATGAGAATTGCTTAAGTTGATCTGTAGAAACATTTGCTTTGTGCAGGGATAGGCAATGAATGATGCCACATGCACTTACTTCTCATTAATTTTGACACCGATCTTCTCCAAACCTATTTTCCTTGTACAGGAGTCGCGGCCAACTGCTAACAAAACCTATTTGAGAGAGAGGTTAGGAACACAAATGATCACCATTAGGAATGAAAGGGAGCATCACTACAGATCCTTCAGACTGTAAAAGAAGAATATTATGAACACCCTATACCAATACATTTGATAGCTGGTCTTATTAGATTCTTTGAAAGAAAAGATTCGCAAAACTCACGCACACACAAATCTGAATAATCCTCAATATGTACCCCCTAAATCGTGTGTTGAAGTCCTAACCCTAGTACCTCAGAGTGGAGGTCTTGGAGACAGGGTCTTTAAAGAAGTGGTTAAGTTAAATGAGGTTGTTATTCTAATCCAATAGGGCTGGTGTCTGCTAAGTTAAGGCAATTAGGGTGCAGACGACACTGACTGAGGGGTGATCCTGTGGGAACACAGAGAGGAGGCGGCCTCGTCCAAGCCAAGGCCAATGGCCTCGGAAGATACTGGGTTGTCGGAAAAGTCATGATGCATTTTTGCTTGAAAAATGTAGAAGAAATACATCATGTCTTTCCTGACAACCCAATACTTCTTTTGCCTACGCAACTCAGTCTATGATGGATTTAGAAACTGAATCCACAATGTGTAAATTAACTCCAGACTTAGATGATTTCACTAATAGAGTCTATCCACCACTTTAGTAAGAAATAATATTAATAGCGTACAGTTCTTCCAGAAAAGAGGAAGAGGAGACACTTCCCAACACTTTTCTATGAGATGAGCATAAACATCTGACATCAAAGTCAGAAAAGGACATTAAATTATAAGCCAATATGCTTCACGAACACAGGTGAAAATTCCTTAACAAAATGTTAGCAAATCAGATATAGCAGAATATAAAAAGGATACTTATACATGACCAACTGGGGTTTGTCCCCAAAATACAAATTTGGTTTAACATAAAATCAACGATACAATTCATTACACTAACAAAATAAAGGTGAAAACAATGGAGTCAAAAAAGGATTACAGTCTTAGAAAAAATTTTTAAAAACTTAAGCCTGATGCAACTTCCCGTCAGGTCCACCTGTGCTAACTTGTTTGACTACTTACTGCTGATAAAATAAAATCTTACCGTGTTATATACGTCTTCAAAAGTGTCTGGCCCTTCAGTGGATTTAGCCACAACTTTCAGCTCTCCGGGTGAACCTTTCTCCAACTGTTGAATCTAGTAAGGACAAGTAATGCAACAATTCTATCTAAAGATGACAGAAAACAGTCCGACAGTCAGAGACACAGGTGTGAGTACGTGTGACAGGAGCAAGGACATCGGGTCCCCAACAGAGGTGGTGAGAGGGACAAAGGAGGGCCACTCTTGCAGCTTTGGGGACTGGGAGCACTCTCTTTAGGGTTTCTAGTGAGTGCAGACTAGTTCACTGAATGAAGTGAAGTAAGGAGGGGATACAGTAAAAAGCTAGAGAAAGCGCATAAAGGACTTTGAAAAGGTCACTGACACTCACCATCACAGGCACACATTTTCTTAAGAACTTAACACCATGCAGCTCCATGTAGGACCCCACTTTCTCTGCCATTTCTTGGTCAAAACCACGGAGAAGGACCGAACGCACCATAACCGTGACATCCAAGCCAATGCCAGCTAGAAATCCTGCACATTCCAGGGCAACATAGGATGCACCCACCACCAATGTTTTGCCAGGGCAATAAGGCAGAGAAAATAGGTCATCGCTAAAAAATAAAAATAAAGAATATTTAGATAATAAAAATGAAATGAGTTATGAAGGTTTCACTGTGTACTGGTCTTTCATGGACTGAATTGCCATTTGGTGCTTGAATGAAGAACCACTAAAAGAAAGTGCATTTTGGGGTTCGTAACTCTGTATACTGTGAAGTAAGAGGTTATTTCCTTTTTTTTCCAAGTCAAGTGGGTCACAAGCAAAGGTAAAACAAAAAACAGAATAGAAAACATTAGGCTACATTTTATATGATAACAAGAAATATTATTTTGTTTGTTTTGGATGTGTAGGTGTTCACCTGAAATGATTTAATATGCAAGAGGTCAAAAAAAATTGAAAAGCATTGTACTATGTTATCCAATATTCTCTGTATAAGCATCCAGGAAAAACGCCTATTAAATATCTGTTAGAAACAGCCACACTTCTCCTAACCAGCTAGTTCACTACTACACAGACACTAACCCCTAAAGTAATTGTATTTGCTCCTTTGCTTTGGCTGCCAGGAAATTTAGAACCAAATTCCCAGAACACCTTGAGAAAGGACCTGGAATCATACAGGATACTTTTGTGTGTAAACTTGAACTTATTATCTCCCTAACTTTGCATCTTTTGTCATCAATTCAAATCTTTTGTGCAAAAAGACAGGGAGTAAATACACGGGGAACATAAAAACATGATTTACAGCTAAAATGGCCTAGTTAATCTTACCTAGTAATACAGTACTCTTTATCTCCTGGGATCCCTAAATACCGTGGTCGCTCTCCTGTTGCTATGACAAAGTTTGCAGCAGTGTAACAAGTTTCCTGTCCCTTTTTGTTGGTTGCCTTGAAAAAAGAAAAGCAACTGTCACTTTTGAAAAAGACACTCTAAAGTACCTGGACAAACTTACCCAAGAGAGCTTCCCAAGCAATAGGAACAGTCGTGCAAAAATAATGTATTAGTACCAAGTCTCTACGAAATATTAGCCAGAGCCTGCAGCAGCAGGGAATAGAGGGCTGGCATGCCGTCTAGGTGCTTCAGAGGTGGCAAGAGAGAAGAGAGATGATAGGGAGAGGAACGCATCCCTGAGTGAGAACAGAGCCTCAGAGCACCCAGGCCAGAAAGTTGTTTGAGGAACAGCAGGTGGCTACAGTGACACGAAAGGAGGACACGCGTCACGGCGAAGTGGAACTGACAGGTCAGAGCCAAGAGTAACCACAAACCCTTCTGTGCCTGTCTATAAATTTATCCCATGGGGAGCCAACTAAGGTTGTCCGTGTTGATCTCTGACTGTACAAGTCACCCATAACTGCAGTTTCATTCTCAGACATTAAACACCAATGAAGGCAGTTTAAACAGCTGCATGAAGGGAATGCGGGGACCTGTTCAGGGGGGTCTTAAGAGAAACAACCAAGGGCAGGCTGGGGGTGAAGGGGGCAGAAGCCGAAGGTGGCAGCTGGAGGAAGGGAAGAAATGGTGTCGCTCAGTGAGGACAGAGAAGTGGGCAGGGGCAGGCCTGGCTGGGAGGGAGCAACTACTCGCCACAGTGACAGGCAAACCACGACGCAAACACAACGGACTGCCTTGGATTTCTAGATGGGCGCCGTGAATAATGGAGTGCAAGCTAGCCCGTGCATAAGGGGCAGCTTTAAGCAGCCCGCCTCATGCTTTTCCAGAGGCTACAATGCAACCTCAACTCTTGTCAAGATCACCCCACACTGCACTGCAAAAGCCAAGCACAAGAATATTTAAAATTTTTTTTTTAAAGATTTATTTTTTGCATACAAGCTGGGTGCAGGGCAGAGGTGTGAGGTGGTGAGAGAGTTCACCAGAGACAGAGTGGGGAGCAGAACAGGCAGACTGACCGAAACACACTGCTGAGGGGAGCAGCAGGGAGACAGGAGAGGTCTGCTGCACTATGTGCGATTCTCCCCAGCCAGGCATCGAACTCGCACCACAGCCGCCAACAGCTCCACAGCACTGTGCTAACCCGTTGCGCCACCAGGGAGGCCCCACAAGAATACTTAGATGCTGGGGTAAGAATTGATGGGATTCCCCAATTCCAATTTCAAACTTTTGTGTCCATTAAAATGATCTCATTTTCCTTACTTATTGATCTTATAACACAAGATACAGCAAACTTATAAGCTAATTCTGATACTGTATTTGTTAATGCTTTTATAAAGAATATATATTGGGGCCTCCTCTTTTTAGTCTTTTGAACTTTGATCTGTTTGAACCATTTTTTTTCCTAAGAAATGAAATCAAAAGGCAAATAACCCCTTTACGAGTTCTTTAAAAAGCAATTTCTGGAACTCGGACATGTGGGACTCAGACGATGGGGAGACGTGCGTGCATGTGTGGGGTGCATGGAGGCGCACATGCTCGAGCTAGTCCTCAACGTGGAGCTCCGCTCCAGGCAAGCAGAAGCAGGAGTAAGGCCACGCCTGAAGGTAAAACGCTCATGCGGTACCTTTATTTTATGATGGTCGACAAATTCTCCGTAGGAATTGACATAGGTCACAGCCTTTTCCCGCAGGGACACCCTGTAGCCCCAGTTGAGGGAGCCAATGTGGTTCTGAATTGCTTCTCTCATGGTCTCCCAGTTGTGTGTCACTGAAAAGAAATAATCAGGATAAAGGTGTTAAGCGAATTTTATTTTTAACGGTAAATTACACAGAATCACCCGAGCCGGACTATATGCTGCTTTAAGAATCAGGAAGTAAACAGAAGATAATTAGCAACTTAAATCTTTTCCATGCCAGTTACAGCTTTCCTGCAGCTTCACTCAAGGCGGTGCTCTTCCAAGCCTCCTTAAGTCCTAAATCTTGCCCTTAAAAATAGAACCCTCCAGGTTTCTGTGACACAACTCTCCTGCTTTCCCTTCTTCCTCACCCACTTACCTTGGGTATTAAAATAGCTCACGATTCTGTCTCTGTCTTCTACTTTTTCTATCCTTATGTTCTCCCAAGAACATCTCAGCAATTCCTAAGTCTTCAACCTTCACCTAAGTGCCGTGGCTCTAAAACTCAGGCCTGGCCCAGACCTGCTTCGAGCAGGTATCAAACCCACCAGGGCGCTCTGAGGGACCTTGCGTGAAACATCCAGGCAAGAGGAAAGATGAGGGAGAAGGCTCATTCTCAAATGTGAATTCTATCCTGAAACTGAACTACGAAGTGGAGAGACCATCTTATCTACAACAGTTGAAACCATTAGCTTGACCAAAAGTTTTCTCTGGAGTTGACTGGCTGGGGAAACGTCCCCAACCTCAACCTATTATGCTGGACCCCACCACTGGAGTGGTCCCCAAGCCACTGGCCCAAACCTGCCTGCCTCCCTTCCTGGATCCCTTCTCCCCTTCCCACGACTCAGACGAAACATGAAATACGCAGGGCACAGACTGCTGGGTCACAATCTCTGGGGAAAGAGACAAGCCACCATCTTTTTTTTCTAACTCCACACGTTATTCCAAGGATCCCAAACCACCATTCCACATCTGACCCGTCCAGTCCACACTTAAATCCTCTACCTCCATCTCGTACCCTCCAGTCCAAGGCCACGCTGTCCACTCAGGACCTGTCCATCACCTCTGGTTTATGAAACAGCTCCCGCCTCATCTCCCTGTCGTAGGACTGGCCCTTCCACCCCACCTCCAGCCTTCTAACTTCTTGGGTGCCTCCAGAGGGATCCAGAATCCAAATTTGGTTCCTAGGCCTCTCCTGCTGAAAGCTCACACGCTCATTACCTTTGGTGTAAAACATGCCTCCTTAGGGGGTATTTAAAGTCACCAGGACCTGCTGGCATCTCTATCTCCTTTCTCCTGGCATCCCTCTCCGGTTCTTCGCTCCTGCCACTCACCACACCCGACCCCACACTCCCATAGTTTGGGTCAAAATGCCAGCTGTCTTAAGTGCCCTGCTTCTCCGTGACCTTCAGGATGCAGGTCACCCGTTGCCCCCCACCTCCGGTCCTCAATCTCCCCTCCAGTGGAGGCTCCAAGCAGCACCGGGGGGACAGCGCTTGGGAAGGCTTCCCTCCTCTCCTCAGACCACGTGAAGCTTAGGGCAGCATCTATGCTTTCCGCACATCACGCCCTCACAGCCTAACCAGTAAGAGTTTATAAGATGAATTTGTTTTTCATCTTTCAATAGCCAAAGACATACATAACCACTGATAAAACAGACAGTGCTATCACAATGGCTAAAGTTCAAACACTCACCCTCACTATACTACTTTCTTCACACTTGAAAGAAATCAGAAAACAATGATTATTATCTCTCACATTCTGCTGAGGGTCTGGAATGGCTGTAGCTGCAAAAAGTCCCTCTGGAGGTAGCAGGCCCACGAGGGCAGGGCTGTGTTTAAATGGATCATCTCTGGGCCCTCTGTGCCCAGCTGGCACATAGCAGACTCCTAGTTGATGCTTATTAAGTGAATTTCGGACTCAACTCTACAAATAAACAGCAAGTCCTTTTCTAAGAAACTCATCTTCTCTCCTCTCAATCTTTATTTTTATATACCATTACCCACCTTGTTGGCTATACTCCCAGCCATACTTCCTCGAGTCAGCTAAAGCCTGACCCAAAAGGGCAGCTTGGTGCATCAGTTTCTTGGGAATACAGCCCACGTTTACACACGTACCGCCAAGACCTGAGAAAGAAAATGAGATGTTCACCCCACAATAATGCAAATGATTAACCCAAACTTTTCAGTCAAGGGTCCCTGATGGAGGCCTGGGGATGAGCAAAACTGTAGTTGTGCATTTGAACAGTTCTCTGGGGACAGAGCCCCAAACTTTTGCTTGAGTCTGACCTACAGCGGGAAGAGAAGAGGTTGATGAACCAGGCACACACTAGCCCAGGGCCGGAAGCCCGCTCCCAGCCTTTCCTCTCTGAAACTGACTCCTCTGAGCAGCGGTGGGTCCCCTGGGCCCCTGCAAGCTGCCTGGTGACAGCTACTCTCAGTCTCGAACCCCCAAGACAGTCAGGCGTTGTGCCCTGTGCAGGGTTCGACTCCTAAGATGCCCTCAGATGACGGTCTCCCGGTAATGCAGGTAAGAGGCTCCTGCTGAACAGGAAAGGGTGAAGGGAAGGAAGAAAAGAGGGAAGAGAGAGGAGAGAGAAAGAAAAAGACAAGCATGCACACGCCACACCAATATGATGAGAAAAAGCAAGGAAAATTAACTTTCCTACAGGAAATCTAGGCAAAAATGTTTTAAGTCTGAAATTTAAAAATTATTTTCTTTTTTTTAATCAGGGCTCTGGCAGAGAAACTGATGACACCTTCAAGCTGGGTAAATAAGCAATTATTACAGGGGTATGGACAGGAAGAACAGTGTTCCTGTCAGCACTTGGTGTGAAAGGGCAGGCACACTGAGCTAGTGCCACACCCCAGAGGGGAGTGACAGGGGCTGTGGTCTTCCTTAGGTGGGTGGAGCCCAGTCTGCAGCGGCCAACAGGGAAGGGGTCGGAAAAGGAAGATTCCAACCCTACTCTCCTCTCTCCTTCTGTTCTCTTTCCATTATCCCAACCTGGCTGAGTCCAACCGGAGGCCAGAGGCAAGGCCACCCAACTCATGGGTCTTCTGCACATAGAGATGAGCAGAGACAACAGAGTGTAGATTTGAAGCACGAGGCACCAAAGCCCCGTGTTCTCTGATCGTGAGACCACAGAGAGGTGAGCGCTCCTGTCTGCAGCACAGTCTTGGGGCTGGGAGGCCACTGTGCTTTTGATTAAAATGGCCTGAGATGATCACACACACTAACTTAACTGTCATGTAACCAGTAGAGAGCTAGGAAATCGATGCAGAAACACAGAAAAGTATATGGCAAACTTAGGTGAGTGTGACAACGTTTACCCTGTTACCACAACAAAGTGAAAATGCTAGTGGGTGTGCAAAAATGACAAAGGCAGAAGTGTTGGGATATTGGGCTCGTGAGATCTTTTTTCTTTTGCAAAATCTTCATTTTTTCTTTTTTTTAAAGATTTGTTTATTTTTGCATATAAGCTGGGGTGCAGGCCAGAGGTGCGGGGGTGGTAAGAGGATTCACCAGAGACAGAGTGGGGAGCAGAACAGGCAGATCGACTGAAGTATACTGCTGAGGGGAGCAGAGGGCGAAGCAGGAGAGGTCTGCTGCGCCATGTGGGAATCTTCCCAGCTGGGCATTGAACTCATGCCACAGCCAACGTCAGCTCCACAGTGCTGTGCTTAACCCATTGCGCCACCAGGGAGGCCCCCTTCATTGTTTTTATATTATCTTTCTAGGTCACCACTTGCTAACTAAGCAAGCTTAGCCCACACAGGCTCACTGAGACAGTCTCCTCCCCTATGACACAGGCTAGTTAGACCTCTTGAGACCGTTGGGAGGATGAAAGGAGGTAGAAAAAAGCCCCCCCCCCACACACACACAGAGGAAGTAGGAACAATAATCACAACAACCAGGAAAACAGCTTACCCCAGGATGTGCCGTGGGGTGACGGGACCACAAAATCCAGCACCATAACTTTCTTGCCCAAAGTGGCAGCTTCCTACAAAAACAACAACAACAACAAACTACATATGAAGATTTTGTCATTTTCCAGACACTCCCCCATCTCCTCTCCCCTAAATGGAAAGAGTGTGTTTGTGTCATAACACGCTTTATTAAACCAGCTGTTACAATAAAACCACAGACTATAACATCAAAATTGGTTTTCTTAAGTAGCAGAGGAAGCCTATGGCAATAACCAGGAAAACGATCTTTGGGTTTCTTTTTTTTCATACCTGAGCACACGAAAGGCCACCAGAACCGCCCCCAAGGACAATGAGGTCATAATCATATTCTGCACTCTGCTGGAGGAGCTTCTGTAATAAACCACTCTCATGTGCCTGTGGAGGAAAAAAAAAGAGAAAATACAGTACGACTGGGTTGAAACTATTGATTTGCACCCTACATTTAATCAGCAAGGATTTCTTCTATAAAAACCTTAGAAACCATTCATATATAAGTTATCTAAGTCGGAACTGTAAATTGGATGGTTTCAAATAGGGTCCAACTAGTTAGAATATCTGCGGAAGTCTATATACTTTTACTCATTACCACACCCAGAGGTCATGGCTCTCTTCATGGCTTCAGGGTTATGTTAGACCAGGTATTTCCCTTGGTCTAATCACCAAAATATTACAACCAAGTATAATAAAATAGTCAACTAGCATTTTTCAAGATCCTCCATATTTTGTTCGCCTGTGCTAGGCTTCGTTTTGAAAACAAAGCTATGCACCATCAGTAGGAGTAAGTGATTCGAATTGTGTCGTGGTCTTTCATAAATGACCTAAATTTTGCAGCCTATGGGTGGGCTTTCTATACAACAAAACATTTTGCTTCTGCTTTCAGCAGTGGTCTCTGCACCGTAGTCTCTAATTCACCTGACGCTCCTGTGATCAGAAGTGGCTTAGATGTGGTGAGAGATTCAATGTGATTCAGCAATTTTACTTTATGCAAAGTTGGGTGCTCAATCCCATTATACTGGCTTTAGCCACGCTCATCCCGAGAAGCATGGGAAGTGCTATGGAACTCTGGGACTCTGCAGCCACTGGGGGGGCCCACCAAAGAGGGATACCCACAGAGGCTTCTGGCACATCTACGGAGAACTCCTGTGGCCTGTTTGCTTTTAGATGCCCATAGGGACCCCAATCTCCCAAGCATCTGCCGTCCAAGGCAGTCCCTTTTAATATTGGAATCAATGTACTATCTCAGCCTCTCCAGATTGATCCTCTGACATCATTTTCCAGGTAAGGAGGGGCAAGACCAGCACTTGTAAACTGTGTTATTTCTAGGATTAATGAGGCAGACTTTTACCAAATAATGATACTGACAATAGATTCACAAACAATGTAGACAGTTTTTTTCCCCCAACAAAAATATAATTCCTAATTGAAATCTCAAGCAGAAGTATTTGATGAAGTATTAATGATTACTGACACTTCCATACATACAGAAAGGAGACAGTAAGAGCAGCATTTTAATAAAAGTAAGGAGTTTTAAAACAAGGACCTTATTTAGTAACAATTTTTCTCTCTCACTACTTAACTGAATGATTCCTGTTCATTTGTGCTTTCTAGGAATCAAAAATCAAAGGCCAGGGGCCCAGAGTAAGGAGCCTTGCTGGGCTTCTTACCTTGACAAGAATGTTAGCATCAACCTAATTTACTGAAATTTTAAAGATGGAATAGCCTTTTCTCACCTCATCAGGAGGAAGAAAAACAGTGATGTCTCCAAGGTGGTCCTTCTGTTTATCCTGGCAACCTCACTCAAAACCTCTTTTTTAGCTCCTGAAGTTTGAGCTGGTAGGAAAGTTAATTTCCCTTAAAGTAATCAAGTCACCTGATAACCATGCTGCAAGCTTTTCCATTTTACCACTTCCAAACAACAAATGAATAGATCCCTAAAAATCACTGTCTTAATTTAAATACTGTGAGAAACAAAATGTAAGCAGCAGTACAGAACGCAGCACTATCTTACCTGGAAAGTTTGGTCACAGCCACCAACATGTACTTTGTTCACAAAAACACTGGGCACAGTTCTCTGATTCGTGATCTCTGACAGCACTTCTTGAATGTTGGCCCCATCATCTAAAGAATAAAAACTTAAATATTTAAAACTTTAATATTTAAAATCACTGAAAGTCTTCCACACCTTGATGAGTTGAGCTTAAGAGTTACAACACCCCAGAATTCACACACGCACACCCATGTAAGTCGGTGTTAGATAACTTTATGAAGGATGACTCACGGCGGAAACACCCAGGCTTTCAAAGGAGAACTTAAAGACTAATGACCAAGCCACTGCTGCCTTAAAAAAAAGAGAAAACCTTCTAAGTTAGATTTGACATATAATTCAGTGAGATGCCAAGACAAATAGGTAAGGATTATCTTTTCCAAGCAAATGTCAAGATAAAATCTAGTTCCACAGAAAATAACTCTGGAAACATTTCCTACAATTTCACTTTAAAAAGATTTATGCTTATAGTTCAAAATGACTTTTACCCAAATCCCCTTTCTGATCTCAAGGCAGCCAAGTTATACATTTTGCTATCATTATGCCCTCCATCCCTAAAAATAAAACTGAGCCATGACGACTTATCTGGCATTCTCTTTAGAAAAGTCTCGAAGATTCAAGAACAGTTCATTTATTAAAGAGCTGGACTAAAAGGAGTTGGTGAAGACCTGTGAAGGCAGAAAGCAAGCTTCTCTGTTCACCAGCATCTCCCCCCTGCGCACCACACACAAGTGCAAGCCAGCTCCCAGCGATGTGTGGGGTACTGGTGACAAGTGAATGAACGCCTCAAACTGTAAAATGAGTATGTTTCCCTTTGTGGGTAGAACAATCAGGAAATAACAGTGCATTCTTCCAATTTATTACAGCATAATCCACGTTGTTAGAAAGTTGGCAGAGATATCCAAAATGTCTAACATACTTCAAAGTTAATAGCTTATATGCCTTCTTCCTGCTCCCTCCCCTCAAATACAAAAACATACAAATAAAAACATCGACACTAAATTATCATATAGAGGTTCATTTTCTGCATGGATGAACGTAGACAAAAAAGGCCTATCTAATCCAAAGAGACAAAGTCAAGTGAATAGTGCAAAGCAAACAGAAAGGAGTCAGTCCTGCTGACATTTAATAAAACAACAGTCAGTGCTAGCCGCTCTACTTACCCACTTGATCGAGTTCCAAGATATTATATTCAACTCCCAAAGAAGAAAAGAGCTCTTTAACCTGTAACCAAAAAATCACCAAAGTTTTAATCTCACAAAGACTCAATGGTGTTTAACAATATGGGCAAGTAAAAAGGGGTGCCCAAGTGAAAAAGGGGTGCCAAGTAGATGTTGGTCAGGAATGTGAGCTCAGGCCTGTGCTTGCTTTTCCCTTCCTCTCATCATCCCCCCAGAAGGAGCTCAGCTTCTCCCCCTTCTTTACCACCTGTATCTTTGACTTCCAAATCAGTGACTTTTACCCAAATCCCCTTTCTGATCTCAACGCAGGCAGGTTATACATTTCTCCACCATTATGCCCACAGACAGCTCACATGCACTTCACCCCTTCCCACATAACTTGCTCTTTCTGTGTTTCCTTTCAACAGTCAGTAAATCAATCAACAAATATTTATCCTCTGGGTCATCCCACATGGGGCACTGAAGATAGAAAAACGAACAAGACACATCCCTACCTTCCAGGGGGGGAAACGGATGGCACCGGTGGTTTCGTTCTGCCACCACTCAGCAGTTACCTGAACGAGTGCCCCCAGGGCCCTGCTACACAAACGGGCATGAGGACCTGCAGCACGGGCATCACCTAGGAGCTCGGAGCTGGGCATCAGCAGACCCTAGATCAGACTCTGCATTTGAACTTTGCAAAAGACTGATCATGAGTCATTTTAATACCAACCTCTCCTGCAACATCTCTCTACCCACTCCATCCTAATTCCCCACCCAGCCAATTAATTACTAAGTCTTAACAATTCTCAATGTTGAACTCCTGCATCGTTCTAATTCCCCATAGTTGCTATCTCAATTTGTTGTTATCTTAACACTTCTTGTGCCGGCTATTTTCTGTGCCACCGCATGAATGGTATAAGCATTCAATAAAACACACACAGCTCCTGAACTACTGGATATATTTTAATGAAATTTTAAATGCATAGAGATTAAAGCTTCTAGACTGAGTACGATCAAAGAAATAGCGCCTAATAGTTCCAAATAAATCCACCGTGGCATGAAAAACCGGAGACTAGTTGAACACGTGAATACGTGAGCGGAGCAAAAAGTGTTAATTTGAGCCACAAATAACTATGACTGGAATTTCTCAATAACATCCTACGAGTTTTGCTGCATCTCACTTTGTCCCCTTCAGCTCTCTAAATGGCAGGCCATGTGGTTTTTTAAAGCCCTCCTTTCACCATTACTAAAAACCAAATGTCCTCAGCCCTCAAGATGAAGCCCAGAGGTCCCCTTCCAGGATGAAGCCATCAGAAACTCAGCAGACCCACTCCCTGGAGAAACATCCACTGATGAAAATCATTTTTCAAAAGCTGCCATTTACATCTGCAGCAATTGTCCCAAGGACATGGTACGTGAAGCAACATTTATTCCAGAAGCCCTACGAGATGTCAGTAACAACAGGGAGAGTCTCAGGCATTTGAGTCATGACCTGTGCCCTCCCCTGCCCTAGATAAGCTTAATGGAAGCTCCAATCTAAGAGCATGGCTGAGTGAACCAGATGCCCCGTTCCCTGAAATCCCGCCCGCCAGAGGGGCAGGCCACCAGCATGTTTGTCTCCCTGGGCTACATTCCTGCTACACGCGGCTAAAAACACAGGGGCTCCCTTCCTCCACCCTGCCCCCAACTCACAGTTCAAAGACTCTAGCCCTGCAGGTCAAAAATAATGGGGCCTTAATCACCCTTGTCCCAGCCCACTTGTACGGCAAGGTTCCAGGACACGCTGGGAGAGGCATGCCAAGGCGACCAGAAGATTCTAGACCCACCCAGAGCCATCCACTTCATAAGGTAGGGTTTCACGCCAAAAGGAATGGGTGACGCTACCCACCCCCAGCTCTGAACAAGGTCTCAGAGATTTTGCTCAGGGGAAGAAGTCAGTCATAAGAGCAGAGAGCTCCAAAGCTCTACTTAAAGAGGGGCCTCCCTGGTGGCGCAGCGGTTGAGCGCTGCACTGTGGAGCTGTCGGCAGCAGCTATGCGGGTTCGATGCCCAGCCGGGGAGATTCCCACATGGCGTGGCAGACCTCTCCTGCCTCGCCCGCTGCTCCCCTCAGCAGTGTATTTCTGATCTGCCTGTTCTGCTCCCCACTCTGTCTCTGGTGAACCCTCTCGCCACCCCACGCCTCTGGCCTGTACCCCAGCTTGTATGTATAAATAAATAAATCTTAAAAAAAAAAAAAAAAAAAAGCTCTACTTAAAGAAAACGACTATATTTGAAATAGACCAGGGGGAAGTTCAAATCTAAAGGTGGTCTTGAGGAGGGTAGGGAGAAGGGGTATTGAGGAAGGTGGTCAGAGGCACAAACTTCCAGTTACAAGATAAATAAGTAGGGGATGTAATGCCGGATGTGATGTCTGCATTAACACCGCACGTGACGCACAGGAAAGGTTTCATGAGAGTAAATCCTGGGCGTGCTCAATCACAAGGTGAAAAATGCTTTGAAATTTCTTTTTATTGTTTCTGTGTAAGATGGTAAATGTTGACTAAACCTACCGAGGCGATCATTTCACAGTATATGTAAATCAACCATCCTTCTGTACACCTTCCATTTATACAGTGATTATATCAATGATTTCTCAATAAAACCAGGAAAAAAACAATGGTGTTCCTGAAAACAATGGAGGGTGCAGTGGCAAGGATTAAGAGGAGGCTGGTGGCTCCCCCCCAGGACAACAGCTAAACTATAACCCAACTAGTTTACCAGACAACCAGGGAAAGAGCCAAGAAGGGGCCGTCTAAGGTCAGAACAAACCTCAAACTTGTCTCTAAACTATCCCTGCAAAGAAGCCCAGATTTAATTGGATCAGAGTGGAACAATTTACACCCCAGGGCACCATGAAAAACAAGAACAACTAGCCTGCATTAATGGAGCCTAATATCTGGGTATAATACCAACAAAGACAGAAAACATAACAAAGACAAAGGGAGCCCTGCTAAAACCCCTGTTGTCCCAGGGTGACTGGGAGCACCCAAGGCTACACCCTCTGCAAAGTGACATCAGAGGCTTCATCTCGGGAGAAAACAACCCCAAGACAATCCAGACAACTTACCATTAAGAAATAACAAGCAAACAAAAGCAAGCTACGGAGAAGGGAAGATTTTGTATCTAAAGTTGCTACAAAATACTCCCTAAAATGTCCCAAGTTTCAACAAAAAATTATTAGGTATATAGAGAAATTACTAGGTATATAAAGAGAAAAAGCAAGAGGCAAAAAGAAACCACCTCTGAGAAGACCCACACAACATACTGCATACACAGAGTAGTCGTTTTAAATATGTTCGAAGAATTAAAGGAAATTAAATTTATGGAAATGAAGGCAAGTAAGAGGATCATATCTTATCTAACAGAAAATATCAGTAAAGAGAGAGAAACTATAAAAGGAAACCAAATGGAATTAGGGAGTTGAGAAGTATAATAACTAAAATGAAAAATTTACTGAGTACCTCAACAGAGTTGAGCTGGCAGAAGAAAACTTGCAAATCCCAAGGACAGATCAGTAAAAGATTCTGCAATGTGAAGCCACAGAGAGAAAAGAATCAAGAAAAATGGACAGGCCTCAGAGGAATGTGGGATGCCATTAGGACACTGCCATAGCATAGTGTGACCACCACAAAAGGAGAAAGAATGAAAGGAGAAGAAACGTTTGAAGAAATGTGCAAAAAATGTACCAAATTTGATAAAGAAAAGAACAAGGAGATTTTTGGGAAGAAGTTCAATGATTTCAAAGTAGTACTGGATACTGGTCAAAGATCTACAGCAACCAAGCGAATGCCCTATCAACAAAATGACAGATTAAGTTGATGGGAAATTCTGTGACATGTTTTATTTCTTCTGCCCCAACCACTCTCTGGGATCGCCCAGCACAAAGAGGGAAAGAGTCGCCTGGGTCCCAGGTCCTTCTATGACACAGAGAGAGAGTAGAGCAGATCGTATTTGCAACACTCTGACCTGTCTGAGCACAAAACCACAGGTCAGATACCTTCATTCTTCTTCTTTGATTTTGAAACCAACCTTTCAACCACTTTCCAGTTTCTCTCCTCAATTCCTTTCACGGGTCCCATGCTCAGCGCCACTATTTTCATTGCATCTTCTCCCCCTTTCCTTATACTAATTCCTTAGCTAGATGTTTGTTGCTCCTTACCTACAGACATCCAACTGACCCCTCAAGGACCAGCTTAAATATCACTTCCTTAAGATTTCCTCACCGCCTCCCACCCCCAAAGAAACAAAGGCTTCATTTTTATGCCCTCTGCAGGTATTGGTCAAACGCACTTCTTTGGGGCCTGAGAGCTGGCTGACTGCTGTCCAATTAGGCCATGAGTTTCTGGGAGGCAGATTTATTCATCTTTGTGTCCCCATAATGCTAAGCTCCCAATAATACCTGTTTAATGACATCGGTGGCCCAATCAAGGAACAAAGCTCTCTATTTGACTCTGTGTAGGAGCATTCAAAAATAGACTTTCTGGAAGTTAAAGGAGAGCACCTTGCTGATAGTTCCATGAGTAATGCTGCTCTGAAAGGTGCCAAGAGCAGCCAAAGCTCTGTCATGGTCCAAAGCGACATTTCTCCAAATGATAACTTAGGAGAACCGGCTAGAGAAGACCAATGATTGTCTCCAGAAAAGGAAAAGCAAAAATAGAGTTCACAGTTGTCAGTATGACAAAAAGAAAAAAACCCAGGTTTGGACCAAATAACAACCCAGCCTACCAGAGGTTCTAAAATTTCCACTCCGAACCATGGTACCTGCATTCAACCACGGGACTGTAAATAGCAGATAGCATTCAGGATCAATATTGGTGGGGAAATATTAATTAGGATGCAAAAAGTGTCTTACTTGTTCCATCTGTCCAAAATACAACCAGGAAAGCTTGTCCCCACTGTTCTGGGGCCTAATGGGCCATTTGAGTTGGCCCTGGGATTTCACGTAGTCTCCCCATCTCATGGATATATGAGAGAGTGATAGGCCCTATCTTTTCTCACTGGACTGAGGCATTCCCTGGGACCGGGGGCCTTCTACCACACAGAGAGAGCAGAGGCCACAAGACCACATCTGCAACACTATAGAGAGGCCACAGCCTCTTCTGTGGCCCAAGCCTTTTGGGAAAAATTACCCCTACCTGGGGAACTCCTCGAACTCCACAGTAATTGGGGAACCTGTTTAATTGTTTGGGGTCTCCAATTAGTTTGGATGGTTTTATAACATTTTCACTGCACTTACCACCCTCAACTCTCTGGTTCAGTTGGACACAGCAAGAGTATCATCAAAACTCAAATGGCTATTTGTAGATGCCCCCCAACCCCTTGACCAAAAGCACTGCTGTTGGTCCCTTTAAATTTCAGACCAACCCCCTGGGGTACTCATATGCTCTTAGCCTTTGAGACAGTCACAGGACCCCCAATGCACCTGGCTCCTGCTTCTTTGATCCACAGCTGAAAAGAAATATCCTTCGATACTGTAAAAACCTAATTGCTTCTACATAAATAACATGTTCTGGTTGAACAATCTTTTCACAGAACACTCTGGGGCGATAAAGACTTAAGCACATAGCCTGCAACCTGGAGATTTAGTCTACTAAAAAAACACCTCCAGAAAGATTCCTTCAGCCTCACTGAAAACGCCCCTATGAAGTAATAAATCCTTGTATAGCCAAAACTTCAGGGAACAGACTCTTGGATTCATGAGACACATCTGAAGAAAGCACTGGATCCTGACTGAACCTGCACGCCATCTGGTAATCTGGAGGTAAAAATGCCCCACAATTAACGTGGGCAGCATCTGAGGAGACAGTTTCCTGAGACAACAGCGCCAAGTCTATTAAAAGGAGACAGACTCAGATGAGAGATGCCTAAGAGATCTCTCTCTCCCGCCTCATGACTCCAGGGCAGCCTCAAGAACTTTCCAGCCTGTGCACTTTCCCTCCACATGGGACATGACATGCAAGAAAGGTCCTTCCTGGCACGGAGGGACAAAAGGCCATTGAATCCAGGATAAATCTGACTCCCAATTAACAATGTTTTCAGAGACAGATATGGATTAAAAGGTGGAATTGTGAAATTACAATACAGAAACCCTACTGAAATGCGGTCAGGAGACTAGAAGAGACTTCACACACAGGCACCCTTAGCCAGCCACAGTTCCCAGCACCCCTGCATCTCCCTGGGAAGGGATGCAGCCTCCCTGCCCCAGCTGAATGAAGAAGGGGGTTCGTTGGGCCTGGCAGGAGCCCCTCCAAAGGCTAGACAAGGGAGCATCAGCTTTAATTCCGGGGAGGTGCAGGTGTGTCTCACCACAAAACTGCACTTTCCAAACTGCCTTTTTGTTGTTTCTGAACAAACACATTTTGTTAGTGAAATGATGGATGATGCTTTGTCTGAGGTGCACCATAGGCACAGCCACATTGTTTTAGGAGCAAAATAAGCTTAAACAAAATAAAAAACTACTGTACCAACACAGCAGAATCAATAAACTGTGCTATGATTCATCAAACTATGGGATGAGTCATGAGAGTATGAAAATTAACAAGCCACAGTTACAGATACTCACATACATGAATCTCTAACACTTAACTGTTGAGGGGAAAAAATGCAAAAGAATACATATGTATGACTCTATTAACATAAAGTATCAGAACAGGCCAAAAGGAACAAAATGTTGTTTAAGGGTATATATGCACTTAGCAAAACTGTGAAGAAGAGCAAGGGATTTTGGATCGAGATTAACCCAGGGAGAAGAGGATATAATAAAGGAGCAACAGCCACGTAGTCTTCTAGAGTACTAGGGCTGCGTGATTGTACTGTAAAGTGTGTATGAATGATATAGCTGGAATGTGCTATGAAACAGCATGTAAGGCAATATCAACTTGAAAATAAATGTGAAAATCATAGCCTATAATTTCACAACAATAACGCGATAGCTTTGCTTGGGTATATTCGTGTATTATCTAACTAATCTTTCTGATAATGTGAAGTTCAAAACATTGAAAGTCCGTATGGGTGGATTTATCTTCCAATATTTCTTTCTATGTGGATTCTTTTTAAGCTCAGAATACATTTGCCCATAAAAATAACCCGGAATTCTCTTAGCTGGGTCCCCTCAAAAGTGGAGGGCGTGAGCAACACTGCTGAAATTACCCACCACCTCGTACCCTCCTCACACCTTTCAAGTTTATGGCACAAGATGTGCAAAAGAGGGCTTCGTGGATTTCCGCAGCCCGGACA
The DNA here is from genome assembly GCA_004024925.1 of Scalopus aquaticus. Lineage (NCBI taxonomy): Eukaryota > Metazoa > Chordata > Mammalia > Eulipotyphla > Talpidae > Scalopus > Scalopus aquaticus. Next base: position 21,236 of record PVIJ01013890.1, read on the forward strand.
AGATCACGCTGGTAGGAAATGGGATCTGAACCAGCTCGAGCCCACTTCCAAGTAGTGGCCACTCCTTGAACTACTCTTTTATTAGGCTGAAACTTAAAAAGAAAGAAGTTTACCTCTCCAGAGAAGCTCTTGATAAACCAGGCGGACTAAGGGCTAGAAGCTAGAAGCGAGAGGGCCGGCGTCTCGCGCACTTGCCACCGACCCAAGAACAAGCAGGCGGCGTCTAGGGGGTCGGGGCTGCTCCGGGAGCCCCGCCGCGAGGCCGCTCCTCCCGGTGCGCCCAAGGGGCCGGGCCGAGGGACCTGTCCTGACTCCGTGTCACCGCCCGGGAGCCAGGTCCCGGCTCGCCGAGCGCTCGCAGGATGTCCCGGGTTCGCGTCCGAGGGCGGAGCAGGCGGCACCCGGCTCGGGACCCAGGGAGGAGCAGGGGACAGCGGGACTCCCAGCGCTGGGCCCCGGACGCGGGCGGCAGGACCTGCGGGGTCGGGCTCCCGGCCCCCACCCCCAGCCCCAGCCCCGGGACCCCCGCCGGCGCCCGCCTACCCGCGTGCCGTGCGGACAGTAACTCTTGCTGAAGATCATCACTCGGTTACTCTCGACGAGGCCCAGGAGGCGGCGCCGCAGCTCCTCGCGGGCCTCGGCGGCCAAGCGGCTGGTCCCGGGGGACGCCAAGCGGGCCCGGCGCCCCGGCGGGGACGACGTGGGCACGCCGCGGACGGTGGCCAGGCGGCGGTTGGGCACGGCGCCCTTCGTCGGGCCCGGCGACACGTGCGCCCGCGGCGGCGGCGGTGGCGGCGGCTGCGCCAGGGCTGCGACGTCACTCCCGGTCGGGCCGGGCCTACTCGGAGACTTGGACGCGGCGGCGGCGGCGGCGGCGCGGGCGCTGGGACTGGAGCTGGAGAACCCAAACGCCGCCCTCTCCCTGCACCCGCCGGCCGCTCGCTCCGGCACGGCCCCGCCCCCGGCACGCCCGGCCCCGCCCCCGGCACGCCCGGCCCCGCCCCCCGCCTGCGGCCCCGCCCCGCGCATGCGAACTGGGCCACCGGCCTTTCCCACAGGGGCGGGAACCAAGCTGCAGACTCAGCCACACTTTGCGCCTGCGGGTTTTGCAGTCTCCGAGATGACAACCGACGGTACCCCTCTCTCCCCTCTCCCAGTGGAAGATTTTCCCCTCTTTATACTCTCCGCCGACCTCCTCAAGCCACCTTAAAAATAGACATATATTATTCAATAAGGATACATGTTTCAATCTTATGAAAAATGTGAACAAATAAAGCCATCGATAGGAAATGTGGTTAAATTTTTAAAAGTTTGCATCCCACAAGTCAAATAAAAGCACTTCTCTTCCTATCGCAACGTGGCTTTAAAACGAGTTCCCTGAGTTGCTACCTCTCAGTCGCTGCTAGGTAGAATTCTGGAGGCATCTCTAACAAAGAGACCCTGAAGTCCTCTGTGCCTGAACAAGAACCCTGGAGTTCTCATTTGGATGGGTGGGTGGAATAGGGGATCTCAGGCCTGAACTTGCTCGTGGAGACTTGCAGCCCCCTGTGAGGCAATGAATGAAAGAAAATCCATTCAAAAGAGTCTCAACTACAGGACCAGCAGGTGTGACCTGTGCCCTGCTTACCTCTCAGCTGTCATCTCCTGGTTCACTGTGCTTTAGTCACGCTAGCTTTCTCCTCTGCCTGGGATATGTCAGTCTAGTCTTAGAGTCTTTGCATTTTCTGCTTCTTCAGCCTAGAAAGTTCTCTCTGTCCACCCTACCCCACCTGCCCCCACCCCCTGGAAAATCTAGCTCCTTCTCATCTTCAGTAACTTCTCAGCACCCTAACTGCAACCCCATCCAGCACCAACCTTCCATAGCAACACTTTCTCCCACGCCCTCTCCCCTCATAGTTCTTGCTCTCCCTCTACCCGTTGGTTACAATAATATTTTTTCTTTAATTACACCAAAGTCCCTTTTTGTATTTGTGGTAGTAGGTGGCTGGGCCCAGAATCTGTGGGCGTGATTCTGAGCTAATGGCAGTTTTTAGATCCTTTCCCTCTTACAGTAATTCACTTTTTCCTGTTCCATAAGTTATACTTTTAATTCATTTCTTTACCTTGTTTTTCAAAAACATGTTGATTTAGCAAAAATAATATGTTCATTAATTTAAAAATATCTCAAGCAACATAAAATTAGAAAGGATCAAACAAAATATAATATTCTTCCCAGTCTATTAAAAATTTATTTTTACTGTATCGTTACTATCATTTCAGATATCTCTACAGTTAAACAGATAGAGGTATAGAGACATAATTTTACCAAATATTGTCATGCTAATTTTTAAGTAAAATGTAAATGAAATTTTAAGGAAAAAAAGCTAAAGTAAAAACGTAGTTGTTACTTATTCATGTTTTTTCAGACACTTATTTCAGAGAAGACGTTAGTTTCTCAAAGATCTCTTTAAAGAACAATGATTATGAACAATGAGGTTGAATTCATTATATTTTTAGAAAGTTCTAACTCTCAACTGTTTTTTTTATTTCTTGATAAGAAAAATGAAGAAAGTACAACACTCCCTCTTTCTCTGACTTACCCCTGCCTCCTCCTTCTAACCCATAAGTGTTGTGAAGTATGCTATTATTTTACATTGGCAGACTTTATAACATGTACATTCTGTCTGGTAAATATACCTCTCACAATGTATTCTTACTTATTTAAGTGGATTTGATATCAAACACTAATCTTGTCATGGCTTTTGTATTCCTGAATTTTAACATTTTAATTACTTCATTGTTTGGTTTGAATTACCCCAAGTAATATTTTTCAGAACAATCATAGTTACTCTCTGCCCTGTCTTCACATGTTTGAGCATGTCTGTCTTTACAAACAGGCGGGAACTTGGACCATCCTTTCTACGCCCCTGAACTTTGTGGGTTGGGTCCTTACCTTCCGAAATGGAGTATGGAGATGGACAATTCCTTCCAAGAACAACAGCTTCCTTCTCACATCATGCATTAGTTATCTATTGCTGAAGAGCAAAGCACCCCAAAACCGAATAGCTGAGAACAAAGCCAGGAACATTTATTGCGGGTCACACAGTGCGGGGAGGGGTCCACACTCTAGTCCTGACAGCTGTGGGGGTCCGGGTTTCATGGGGTTGATCACCAGGGAGGGGTAACAGGGAAGCAGGGTATTGGCTGAATGGGGTTTACCAGGTGAACTCAACATCAGGAGGCAACAAAGACCAGGTTCCAGGGATCATGTAGCAATAAGCACAGCAAGGGCTGCCCACAGTTCAACTTAGCATTCTTGTCCTCAGTGCTTTGCAAAGTCTGCTATCTTCTCGGCCAACAGGTGCAGCTAACCCTAGTTTTCAAAATTCAAAGAGCTTCTCATCAATTGTTTGCCCATCCTCACCCACTGCCAACCTGGTCTCTGTTGCCTCCTGATGTTGAGTTCACCTGGTAAAACCCATTCAGCCAATACCCTGCTTCCCTGTTACCCCTACCTGGTGATCAACCCCATGAAACCCGGACCCCCACAGCTGTCAGGACTAGAGTGTGGATCCCTCGCCCCACTGTGTGACCCGCAATAAATGTTCTTGGCTTGCGTCCGGATTGCGTGTCCTCCAGATCATTTCATCATCTCAGTGAAGCCAGACAAGCACGCTCAAAGGTTGGTAGCACTACTATAAAATTTTTCAGCACAGAGCCAATGCCAAAGAAAGATAAGTGATACTTAGAAATGAATCTTGTAGCAAATGGGTAACATCAGATCAGGACCCACCTCGGCCTATCTGAGGAAATGACATCAGGTTTCTCCTCTCTCAGTACCATCTCCTTGGGAAATCTTGGAGGTTATAGAAACATTTAATGACGTGTCTGCTTGGTTTGTTGTTGCTCCTAGGACTTGGGTCCTACCTGCTGTGGAGTGACGGGGCATTGGTGTCAGGCTTTGGGCCTACGTGCCCAGAATAATACAGAGAAATGGTGAGAGACTGAGGTGACAGCTCCTGCGTTAAGGTGAATTTGGCGATTGTTCAAGCCATTTGCTCATATAAGTTGTGCACATGTAGTGGCCTCCCGGGATGTGCCCTAGCTCTTCTACACTGAGTCACTTCCGAGTGTCTGAGCTATAATTGATACTGCACCTCAGATGGGACATGATGGTCTTGGATGCCTGTGGAAGTCCTTCCCTCTCACTCCAGTTTCTTAGAATTTTGTGCATAAGCCAAGTCCGAGCTAATTCATTCCTGCCATTCCCCTGGCTGCACAGGCTAGTTCAGACAGGATCACATGACCCAAGTTGGTCCACCTGAGGCATGTGTTTCATTACTTGCAATGGAAAGTAACTTAATGAATAAGAATATTTCAAGATTGTAATGCTAAGTATAGAGGAATTCATAACTCAAAATTTCTTTTTTTTTAAAGATTTATTTATTTATACATACAAGCTGGGGTACAGGCCAGAGGCACGGGGTGGCGAGAGGGTTCACCAGAGACAGAGTGGGGAGCAGAACAGGCAGATCAGAAACACACTGCTGAGGGGAGCAGCGGGCGAGGCAGGAGAGGTCTGCCGCGCCATGTGGGAATCTCCCCAGCTGGGCGTCGAACTCGCATCGGGCGCTGTCGACAGCTTCACAGCGCAGCGCTCAACCGCTGCGCCACCAGGGAGGCCCCATAACTCAGAATTTCTTAATGGATTACATCTTTTATCATAAAATAGCCTTTGTCTTACCTAACTTTTCAGTCCTTAAATTCTATTTTTTCCAAATATTACCCTGGTCCAACCTACTTTTTTGGTTGGGATTGATATACATATTGTTTTTCCACTCTTGTTTTCGACGTGACTTTTTCTTCCATATGTCTCTTAGGACAGGATATAGCCTAATTAACTGTATTTTATCCCTTATAAGTTCTTAATTAATTAAAGACAGATACAAGAAATCAGATAATAGAGTTAAGGAGATACTGCAACAGAAAGTAGATTAGTGGTTGCCTCGGGCTGGGCAGCAGGGGAGAAAATTGGGAGGCCTGGGTTTTTGTTTGTTTGTTTTGAGTAATGAAAATGTTCTAAAATTGATTGTGGTGCTTGATGCACAGATCTGTGAAAATACTAGAAGTCCATTGAATTTACATCCTGAAGGGGGAATTGTATGGCATGTGAGTTATAGATTAAGTTGTTAAAGAAAGAAGATACTGAATAAATAAAGCAAGAAAAAAATTAGGAAGCTAAAGAGAAAGGACTCAAGGTTTTGAAGTATTACAGTCAAAATTATTTATTGTGGTATTTACAAAAAATGTCAACAATACTTCAAATTACTAAGTTTTTTCTAGTGTAGAATATCTTTCTGTATATGATATAATATAAATCATTATATCATTATTAGATCTACATTGATAGAATTAGTTATATATTATGTTAATTTACTTTATATATAATTTGGCACATACATGTAATATAGATTTATATGTATACACATACACATGTGTTTATGTATCAGAAAATTCCCACAAAATGACACAATAAGGTAAAGAGCAGAAAGTAGGAAAAATAGGAACCAAAAAAAAAAATTAATCCATGAGGTTGAAGTGTCTGTCTAATAGGTGCTCCAAAAATATAGGACAGAGAAAAAGGAGAGAAGTAGGGAAATTATTATGATTAAAGACAATTTGCCAGAATTGAGCACATAAGGCTCTCAGCTCAGAAGGGCCTCAAGGTGCCCAGCACGATGCATCAAGATCACCCATGTGTCATCAGAACAAAATTTCAGAATATCAAGAAGAAAGGAAATATCCCACAAGTTTCCAGGGATGGTAGGTGCAGGGGAGATATATGTGGCATCAGATGCCTCATAGGTGACTTTGGGTGCTGGAAGAAAATGGAGCACTGCCTCTGAACTTCTCAGGGACAATAACTTTGAAGCTATACATCTAAACAAACCCAGTTTTGAGCTATGGAAGGCCTCGGGAGGTTTATTCTGGGCACAGCATTTCCCAGGAAGTTATTTGAGTCTTCCCTGCACCAACATGAGAAAGGCTCCCAGAGGAAATGACAGGTCCACCCTCAGGACAGAAATCGTTGGGTGACAGCCCAACAGCAGTGTGGGAGAGCCACTGGTTCAAAGAGGAGAAAAATGTCCAAGGAAAACTCAGGGTCCGGCAGCAGTCCCCTCCTGCTCAGGACGGGGAGGTCTCTCATCCTCGGGAAGGGGGTTTACCCCACCCTCAGCTAATTCCCAATATTTGTAAAGTTTCCCCAGTGGGGGGCTACTTTCCTAACAGAGTCCCAGAGGGCAGAGGGTGGGGAAATAAACCACGGAGATGCAACCACCCGGCTGACCCAGCTGACCTAGTGACCTTGAGCAAGTCTAGGACAGGGGCAGGAGAACAAAGTTAGCAGGTATATCTTATCTGTTAACCATCGTTGCATAACAAACCATGCCCAAATGTAGCAGCTTTGAACAATGACCAGATAGTCTCCGGAAGTGGTGAGATGGCAGCATGGTTCTGCTAACCTGAGCTGGACTCAGCAGGGCTTGTTCATGTATCAACTGCAGGTCAGCTACACATGAGCCAGGGGACTTTGCTCCCCTTGACTGTGCTCTCTAACAGGTCTGGAGACTCAGCTGGGGCTACCAAGCTGCCTCCCTCAGCTCCAGGTGGTCTCTCATCCTCCAGCAGGCCAATCCAGAGCGCCAAGAGAGAGGGGAAGCCGCAAGGCCTGTAAGGCCTCACTCAGAGACGGAACACATTCTGCTACTTTCTTTTGATCAAAGGAACTCAAAGGGCAACTCAGCTCGGTTTTCAGGGGGTAGGAAGACACTATCTTTATGGGAGTGGCCACATGGCATCATCTCTGCAAGGGGCAGTGATACAGGGAGGTGTGAAAAGTCAGGGCTATGTTTGCAATCAGTCTGCCATGGGGAAAGAATTAGGGTTTTTGAAAGGTAACAAAATGGTACTGCTTTTCCTACATGGGCGCTTTCCCCCTTTTCCTCTATGCACGAGTCAGGGATGGTCCATCTTCCAGATCTGAACTGGTTCTGTGCAGTTCAGACACGGCTGTGTTTATTTCCCCACATTGCACATGTAGAGAAGCTTTGCTCACTCCCAGCCTGGCACCCCTGACCACAGCATCCTTCAGCTAGCACTGCAGCAAAGCACTGAAGGGGGCACTCCTCCCCCCTCCAACGCAGGGAGGCAGCAGAGTGTCAGATTGGGGCTCTCGGGGAAGAAGAGTGAGCCCCCAGCCCTCCCTCCTGCCGTTGATCTTTCCAGATGCCAGCCATGGAGGTTCGGAGGGTAATGGAAGTGCCTGCTGAGGCGGAAACTTAAAATTATGCAGCTGCTCCCCGCCTATGAATGGGGACCTTCAGTCACCTGGGAACAGATTTACCCTTATTATCTTTGGAGTTTCCTTAAGTTATAAAATGGAAGGCAAGTCGGCATCGGGGCTTTGCGTGGTTGTTGTATTTTTTCTTTCGTTCTTTTTTATTTTCTTTTCTTTCTTTCTTTTCAAGAAAGGGGTAAAGAGAGCCTCCCTTTCTTTGGTTTGGAAAAGCCTGCCCCTTCTAACCGTCTTTAGCACACAGAGCCAGGGAGGAGAGGGCCTCAGGTCCGCCTGCAGTCAGGGGTTTGGAACTCCAGCTCCCATTCCACTGGGACTAGACCCTTTCTTGCAGACCCCCCTGCCTCCTCTCCCACTCCCCCACTCTTCGAAAGGGGCCACCGGGCTAGAGGGTGATTCTCTGAGAGAGAAGAGCCGGGCGGGCTGGTGGGTGGGTGGCCTGCCGGGTCACTCTGGGACGGTTCCCACGCAGGGCAAGGCCCGGCCCGGGCAACTGCGCTGTCACCCTAGGGCCGGGTGGGGGCGGCGGTCTCCGCACAGCCCCTGAAGTAGGCAAGTCAGAGATGCCGAACCTGTCCCATGGAGCCAGCAGGGCACTAGCACCGAAGGCCGGACAGGACCTGTGCTCTGTGGGCAGTCCACACATTGGCTGGGCTCTGCTTTCAGTTCCAGCACTCAGGACCCCGGCCTCAGCCGAGGCCCTCCATCCGCCTGTCTCCCCAGCTCCCGGGGTCCCCTGCGGCGCATTTATTGCTGTGCCACCAGCCCCCACTCGTGTCTCTGCCTCTCCTATAGCAGGACCCAGGGCCTGGCGTCGCCAGAGGATTGTGGGTGGTTCGGTGAGTCCCCAAGCCGATTGCACTGCCCAGATGCACCTCGGGCGAGCAGCAGGCAGGTCTGCGCGGGTCCTGGTGGAGTCTGGCTGGCGGACCGCGGTGCTGCCCCCGCCGCGGGGCCGGCGATCCGGTGGCCGGTCGCTAGGTGGCAGTGGGCCTCTGGGGAACGAAGCCGCCGGGTCGGCAGGTTCCCGCGCAGCCCCCGCGGGGCCACCTTGCTCCCCGCCCACCCGGCACCCGCCCGCGCGCGGGGTGAGGCGCGATCACCAGCCTCCTCACTGCTGCGGATCGGCCTCCCCAGGGACCCGCCGCCGAGCATCTCCTCACTCAGCGACCCACCTCTCCCGATCTTGATTTCCTCTTAAACAATACAGGGGCCTGAGCCCCACTCACAGAGGGAACTGGAGAGGAGCGCAGCGCGACTGCTAAGGTCGTGCACACGCTGGCGAAGAGAGAAGGGGCAGATCCGCTCCCAAAGAATGTCCTGGGTCAATACCTAAGCCCGGTTCAACGCTCATCCCTAAAACTAACAGGCAGGAAGGCCCCTTGACAGTCCTGAACAGGGAAAACCGTGGAAGACAAGTTCTATGGAAGGACAGAACCGTGAAGACAGCCTGCTGGCCGCTTTGCTTGCATTGGTTTCCTGGACCCCACAATCGCCCACTTGTTCTCCCCGAGCTACTTTAGTACTCCCCACTTTACTGCGCCCTGGGAGTGGTGGCAGGCTGGCCCTGCATCTTAGTAAGCTGATCAGCCAGATGCAGAATGGAAGGGGGGGACACCGGAAGCTGGGGACAGAGGAAGGAGGGAGACGCCCTAAGGTAGAGGGGTGGGGAAGAGAGGAGGATGCCTGCGGGAGTGGGGAGACAGCAAGTGGCCCCCTTCCACGCCAGAGGCCGCCAGCCTGGAGTGGCCCCTCTCCCTGGAGGGCAGGAGGCACGGTGTCCTCTGGGCCCAGGTCCAGGCCCTTTTGCCCTTTGCAGGCAGCTGTGGACCATACCCTCCACCAGCCCAGTCTGGTATCGGTCTTTAGACCCCTTCACCCACCATACTTTGTAAAACTATATTTGTGTGGTTTTCTGATTAGCATAGGGCAACCCCTGCCCCCAAGACAGCTCCAGGAGGGCAGGGAGCTTGTTGTGAGTTCACCGGGCACCAGCAGTGCCAGTGCACACTGGCACGAGGCTCACACTCACCCTGGGCAGGAGTGACAGGAAACACAGCAGAAAGGGCAAGCCTGGCAAAGGTGCGGGTTGGTGAGCCTTGGTGTGCCGTTTGCACTCCTGTCTCAGTCCCTCCTCTGTCTCAGGCCCTGGCTCTCCCAGAATCTCCATGTGACCTTTCGGCACAGAGGAGTAGGGGAACCGGCTGTTGGCTGTAGGAAGTGTTCAGAGGAAGAGAATAAAGGAGGCCCACCGAGTCTTCGGGGTCACATTCATTCTGCGGCTATGCAGGGTGAAATATCTAAGTGTAACTGCACCATTTCATTGGAATGGCTGTCTCAGGGACGTGCCCCAGCTGGCTGTGTACCTGGGAGGCAGGGGGAATCACCTGTGACTCTATCCCTTCCCCTCCCAGGGATGGGATAACGGCCTCGTAAAACTGGAGCCGGCACACTGGCCTCTCCGATTCAGCTCCTGTTCACAAGCAGGGATCATTTCATGTACACAAGAATGTATTTTATTTCTTAACCGTAGGATCTGCTGGTTAAGGATGCAGAGTAATATTTATTGGAGATGTAAATGATTACTGCAAGTTCCACTATCTAATTTGGGAGCCCAGCAATTATTGATTATTAGAGTCCTGGTGGGTTTGTTTTCCTATTTATTAATATTGCAGTGTTATTTGTGCTTCCCGTCCTTAAACCGTGATGCATGAGGATTTTCTGGGAGGCAGTCTGAGAACGCGCCTCTTGTCTGCCTTTCTTCCTTCTTAACGGCTGCAAGAATTAGTGTTTAAATAAAATCAACCAACAGGAATGTGTACATCCTACTGCTTTATGAGTCTGACAGATGATAGTAATGGGCAGCAAACCTGTGGAATAGAAAACCCATAAAACGGGCCTCAAAGCACCGCTCTTTTGTCAAATTGTGATGAAAGATATCTATAGACTCAGAGAAGAGAACTCAACCAGCCGGGGACTGTGGGTGAATTTCTTAGGCCTGGCAGACAAGATGTTTATAACACACACGAGACTGAAATTCTAAGTTGCAAAGATATCAGAACTGGGTTTGGAGGAAGATCTGGAGCTTCCATCATCTACAATGTTTGTGAATTTGGGATTCGCCTGTATTTATTCACAGGGGAGCAAAAGAAACGAAGCCTGATTCTAATGAAAAGTAAGAAGAAGACTTGGGGTCCAACGAGTAGTGTCTGGACCTACCTTTCAGGGGTGGGGATGGAAGGAAGGAAGTGGGGCTGGAAGTTTTTATCCTTCCCACCAAAGACCTTAGGACCAACCCAGCCTCCCCATGTTCAGTCCCCAGTAGCCTAGCAAGGTCAATGACGACACACAACACATCCATAGGGAATACCTACGGCAGGTTAACCTGCCTGTGCTCACCTGTGTCTACACTGATTCTCCCCCAGACTCGGTTTCCTCCTGCCAGCCATTTCTGCCTTTGCAACAGTCAACTAACCTTGTTTTTTTTGGCTCAACCTGTGGCATTTTCCAGGGATTTTCACACTTCTTGTCTTTCTCTTCTTTCTCCCCCCAGGAGGACTCCTCAACCTCACTTTGACTCCCAATGAGCACCAAATAATTCCCTAAGGGAACCTATCAAATCAACCTATAAAGAAGAGTTGATGAGTCCCCATTTGGGAGCAGTGGGAATGGATGGCTAGGAAGGGGAAGAGAAAGGAGAGCGGAAGGGAGAAGGGGTGTAGGCCAGGAAGGTGCTTCTCTTCTCCCCAGACACAGCTGAAGTGAACACCTCTGATCAATCTTCATTTTAGCACCAGTGCTGCTAAATGCTCAGAGCTGTTTGCAAATCTGAGATGATTTGACAATCTGAGCATAAGTAATGAGAAAATCTTTCCACCATGCTTCTAAATAGTCATGCTATGAATGAGAGTCACCAAATTCAGTCAACAGAAAAATATAAACGTGCAGAATCAGATTCAATAGAGAAAGCAGGACAAACACACAATAAGTTAGGTTGTTTAAATTTAAAACAACATCGTGGGTGCATTATTTGGAAACCTGACAGTATCCACAGAGGCGAGACACTTGTATATTCTAACACCCAGCATTTCTGTTTGTGGATATGTATCCAAAAGGAAGGGGTATCTGCACCAAAGAGATAGGTGCTGGAATGTTCACTGCAGCATTATTTGCAATACCCACAAACTGGGGCCAACCCAAGTGTTCATGCACAGAGTAGATGACCTATGGTTTAGTCACAGAATGGAATACTATATAGCACAAGAAAATATCACTGCTATATGCCTCTGTGTGGCATAATGTGAGACATAATGTGAACAAAAGAAGCCAGATACAAAGGAATAGACACTATGATTCACATACATGAGTTGAAAACCAAGACAAACTATATACAGTGTTGGGTGTCAGCATCTTGGTTTACCCACAGTTGGGGAAAGTGGCTGGGGGACTCAATGAAGGCTTTTGGAGAAAAGGTTCTGTATCTTGTGCTGGGTAGTGTTTGCACGGGTGCAGTGAGCAAACTCAGCTCTGGGGAAAAAAATCGTCAGGCTGTATACTTAGGATTTGGGCATGTTAGCCCATTTTTAAAAATACTTTAATTTTTAAAAATGCAAAATAAATTAATCATGGAAGAAAAATTCTAAGGCAGTGACAAATGGAGCAGAGGGAAGTAGAACTGTTTTGGTTGATGTCTTGTGGGGGTAACTTAACCCCAGAGCATGTTTTGAAATGGAACCTTGATTATACATTTTTTAAAGGAGAAAAAAAATTAACAAAGAAATTCAATAAGCATAATGAAATATAAGAAAAAGGGGAAAGAGACAATAGAAAGCATAAAAGACAAAACCAAACAAGAAATGGAATGAAGAGTTCTAATAATATCAGTCACCACAATAGATGTGAAGGGGTTAAACTCGTTAATTAAAATTAAAAGACTCTGGTGGGATAAAAACACAAACTCCAGCTGGAGGCCCTTTATGTGAGACATAGCTAAAAGAAACAATACAAGAAAAATGAAAATGTGAATAAAACAAAGAAATATGGTAATATTAAATTCAGATGAAATAGAATGCAAAGCCAAAGCATTCAATAAAGAGAGGGATATGTTGTCTTGAAAAAAGGCAATGGTTCACAGGGTAACAAATAATCATCATTTTTGTTGCACTTCAATCATAGCTCCAAATACATAGAACGGAAACCAGATAGAATTGCAAGTAGGAAAAATTAAAAAAAAAACAACCCCAAATTCTCAATATCTTAGTGGGCAATTTTGGCAAAATTGTCATAGAAATAATCAATAAACAAAGGATTCAATAGAACAACAAATCAGTGAATCTCTCTGTCTCTGTCTCTCTTGCACATGAATGCATGCACACATACAATTTTCTGCTCAACTAACAGAGATTACATATTCTTTTAACTGCAAGCTGAATATTTTAAAAAACCAACCATGTACAAGACCATAGGGAAATCTTAATACATTCCAAAAAGAAAAGAAAAAAAGCACTAGTATTGTTTAGGGCACATTCCCTGATTGGAATGCAATAAAATTAGAAGTTAACAAAAAGCATTTTAATAGCTCTCGAAATTAAAGGGAAAAATTTCAAATGTAATGTATAAACTATTTGTGTCTGGAGGGTGACAGAAATACCACACAACAAAATCTGTGCTTTTTCTGCCAAAAGAGTACTCAAAGGAAAAAGTATGGCTTACCATATTTGTTCGAAAACACAAAAAGATTGAAGATAAATGACCTAAACCTTCAACTCAAGAAACTACTAAAATCCACTTGTTTCCCCCAAATTAGAATGATGGAATTAACACTAAAGTGAATATTAATGAAATACAAACCAAAACAATGCATTTGTCAGAGAAATAGATGCTTGAAAAGACAAACCTTTAATGAATCTAAAAAATGGCACAAATATAGTAACAAAGTTTTTTTTTTATTTTTATTTATTTATTTATTTATTTATTTATTTTTTTTTTTTAAAGATTTATTTTTTATTTATACATACAAGCTGGGGTACAGGCCAGAGGCATGGGGCGGCGAGAGGGTTCACCAGAGACAGAGCGGGTAGCAGAACAGGCAGATCAGAAATACACTGCTGAGGGGAGCAGCGGGCAAGGCAGGAGAGGTCTGCCGCGCCATGCGGGATTCTCCCTGGCCGGGCGTTGAACTCGCGTCGCCGCTGCCGGACAGCTCCACAGCGCAGCGCTCAACCGCTGCGCCACCAGGGAGGCCCACAAAGTTTTTTTTTAATTGCAAGACAAAACTGTAAACGTTGTGGTAATGAATTCAAAGACAGGAAAAAAATGGACATTTTAAGGAAACTATAAATTCTGAAAATTGGTTCAAGAACAAATCATGAAATAATCCTAGGAGAAACTTAAAGCATTCTCATCTCTCCCTTAGAGAGGCCCCTAGCCCGATTTTATGCATGACTTCATCCAAAACTTCATTTATACTGTTTATTTCAGTAAGCGGGAAAAGGCCAGAAATATCTCCACTCATTTTATAGAGATAATTTATCTGAAACCTAAAATTGAAGAGGGGTAACTCAGGAAAGTAAAGCTACATGTTAATCCTCATAAACAGAGATGTAAAACTCCTAAGTAAAATACCACACAGAACAGAAAGCTGGAATGCTGTTCACCACGTACAACAACAAGGTCGCCATATTAGGGTCACTATACGTGTAGGACTCAGTGCAATTTCCCTGTGTGCCTCTTCCTCTCAATCTTTCCCTCCATTTTCCCTTCCGGGCTTTTCACCCCATCCTCCCCCTCTCTACCTCCATCTCCCTCTTTCATCTTCTCTCTCTCTCCACCCCCCACCTCCACGATTAATATGTGTTATTTTTCATCTTTCCTTCTGAATGTGCTTATATGTGGATCTGTTGGCCTTTCTTCTCTTGTCTCTTTACTTTTATATTTTTTCTTTCTTTCTTTTTTTTTTTTTAAGATTTATTTATTTATGCATACAAGCTGGGGTACAGGCCAGAGGCGCGGAGTGGCGAGAGGGTTCACCAGAGACAGAGTGGGAGCAGAACAGGCAGATCGAGGAAATACACTGCTGAGGGGAGCAGCGGGCGAGGCAGGAGAGGTCTGCCGCGCCATGTGGGATTCTCCCTGGCTGGGCGTCGAACTCGCATCGCTGCTGCTGACAGCTCCACAGCGCAGCGCTTAACCGCTGCGCCACCAGGGAGGCGCTATTTTTTATTTCTTTCTTTGTGGCAAGATATTTCTGTGCAAGTGTCTTCACTTTTGTTACCTTCCCTCAGCCCCTTCATTTCTTTCCCTTAATTGGTAAAATTATCAAAAATAAACAAATGCTATGATTTTATTAATTGACTGTGTTCCTTGTTCTTTATTTTAAATTGGGATGAGCAGTATTTATAGAATTACCCTTTAAAATTTAACTGATAGAGTTTTAATTTCTTTTAATTAGCAGATACAATTTGGCATTATATTAAGACTTTTCAGGAATGCAAGTATGTGTTCAACTTAAGAAAAAATTTACCAATTGAAATCATTGCTTTGTTAGAGTACAAGCAAAAGCACATAATTATTTTTGAAGAGAACAAAAACACTGCTGAAAATATTTAACATACATACTTTCATGGTAAAATTTTCCAGCAAATTATGTTCTTAATATAGTAAAGAATACTAGAACGCCACAAAAATTGTCACATTGGTAATTAGATGAAAAGAAACAATATTACTACTATTGCACTATACAACCTTTTTATTGGCTATTCTTGCCAATGCTATACTATGAGAGGAGAATGACAGTGATATTAGGAATAAGAGAACAAAACTGTGATTATTTGCCGACTATATGATCATCTACCTAGAAAATTCTCAAGAGAATCAATTGACAAACCAATAAGAGAGTTCAGCAGTGTAGCCAGATATAAGATCAGCATAGAAAAATCAATAGCTTAATTACATACTAGAAAAACCAATTAGAAAATGAAATGAAAAATGAACTCATTCTTAAAAGCAACAAATTCCATAAAATATCTAGAAAGAAACCTAATAAAAATGTCTAAGAACTCCATAAAGAAAGCTACCAACGTTTACTTAATGGCCTTCAATAAGAGCTAGATATAGCAGTTTGCCCATAAAGTAATCTATAAATTCAATGGAATCCCAGTTGAATTTCAGTAAGACAGTTAGTATATATGACAAAAAGATTTCTTTCTCCTGGAAAGGAAATGTCCAGAGGTAATCAAGAAATTTTGAAAAAAGAAAATAACAAAGGATAACTTTCTTCATTGGATATCCAAATATCTTAGAGTTATAGCTATTAAATCAGTGGTGAATTGCTATAGAAATAGCTAAAGAATGAAAAGCAAATTCAGAAACATATTGTGGACATATCAAAAAATAGTCTATCATAAAGTTGACTTTCAGAACTCAGTGGCAAAACAATGTAATATTCAATAAATGATAATTACGAAAGTTGGCAATTTAGAGGAAAAAATCTTATATAGTAAAATCTCAGAGTACAAATGACTTTAAAAGGTAAACACAAAAAAACTTTTTTAATCTTAGTGGGAGATACTAATACATATAACCTACAAGCCAACAAAGGACATGAATTAGAGATTTGCATAAACGATGTAAAACTTGTTCGTGAAAATCTAAGATAAAATTAAGAGACAAGTGATAATATGAAAGAAAATAGCTACAGTTTCTAAGAAAGACGAGTGATAGCCAGAATATATAAAGAGCTCTGACAAGTCACTAAGACCAAAAAAAACAGACAAAACAAGAGGTGACAAAGTAAAGGCAAAGGTAACTCACAGATGAAAGAAATATAAATGACCAGCAAAGAAATGTAAAGATGGTTAACTTTAGGTATAATGTACAGAAAAATGAAATGAAAAATTATTTCCTCTATCACACTGGGGAAAAATGAAATTGCAACGTCCACTATTGGCAAAAGTGTGGAAATGAGCATTCTGCAGTGGGGGTAGGTAGGAGTGTTGCTACAGCGCCACATAGTGGTACCCGTGGTTTGAACTTGCAGTTCCGCCTGAAGGAGCCTATTCTTCAAGACAAGACAAAAACAACCGGGTTCATGGTAGCATGGTTTGTATTAGATGTAATAATCATGAGAAAGGTGGGAGCAGGGTACTGGTGGGCGGTGTGTCCAGTGAGTGGACAGCTGCCACAAGCACCAGATCTTCCTCCTCCGACAGTATGGAATTGGACTCTGAGCTCCAGGCGCTGGTGTAGCTTGCTGCGTGGTGCCAATGAGCTGGAGGTGGTCGTTCCCCCGGAGCACCCTGCCCCCATCACAGCTGTGCGCTGTGGACAGGTTCGTTCTCCCCCGACCAGGCTGCTGATCCCTGAAGCGGGACCGAGAATAACAATGCTGCGAGAGATCGTCAGCGGAATTAACCAGAGTACGTGCAAACATTCCCGGATCTTCTTCCCAGGTCTTTGTCAGAAACACACATGATTGGTCTGGGCAAGGAGATGGTCCTTGGAGGTCAGTGGCATGAAAGGAGTGCCCAGGCCAGCTCAGGTTGCATCCTTCCTGGAAAGACAGGAGAAAGCCCGCTGATACCCCTCTTCCTTTCCTGGGGCTACTAGAACCGACAACTCCCATTATCAGCAGTACCCCCCTCCCCAACCCCCGCCCCAGAAGAGGCGACCTCCGCCTTCTGCTTAGCGTCCCCCCAGAAAATAGCAGAATGCCTCCAACTCTCCATACTGGCTCACGGGCCCATCTCAGGCCCCACCAGCCCTGCCCAGTGCTCTGCATGACACGTGCAAGTCGGGGGGTCTGCTTCTGACTCCCTCCTCGGCCCCCTGAGGCCCGGCTGCAGCGCAACCCTCGCAAGGCTCTGTGTCTGCAAGTCACCGTGTCACTCAGCAAATATCCATCAACCCTGTCGTCTCCGAGCTCAGACATGCATCAGAGGTGGGTTTCATTTCAGGAGTTCATAGTCACGTCCGGGAGCAGACGCAGATGCAAACAAGCACAAAATTGCGGGAGCGGAGCGGTGCCGGGTGGAGACGCCTGTCTTGAAGCTCCGATGCAAACACAAACTTTCTACTTAGGGGCTGTTTTGTTTAGCCTGGCTGAAAGGGGCAATAAAGATTATGGGGGAAATTAAGCTCCCCCAGGCCCCTTCTGGTGTGGCCGGTGTTGTTGTGGGACTCAGGAAATGGCGTCGGATGCAGAGAAGGTGCCCCTCACTGGCCCTCGCGCTAGTCACCCCGCAGGCCCCTCTGACAGGCTCCAGCAGCTGCTTGGAGCTCACGGGGGATCCACAGTGGGCCCCTCCTTCCTTTCCCCTGCTAATAGATTAAAAAAGGCTGGAAAACCATTTTGCCAAGTGGGCAACTAGGATTACCACTGAGCTCCCCAAGGAATCGTGTCAATTTGTAGCTCTTATTACAGAGTAATTTCATTTCCTTCAAGTTTGCGTGCGCATTTTAATGGATTTCTAAACTCGAACTGTAAGAGCCCTGTAGAGGGGTGGGGGTGCAGCTCTGTGACTTCGTGTACAAGCTGCACATACAAGCTGCATGGGGTGGAAGGAATCGGGTAGAAGAAACTGGAGTGGGGAGCTGGAGGCAGTTCTCCCAGGGTGGGTGCTGGGACCATTTTCCTGCCAGGGTTGGGAGCCGGGCTAGTGGGGGTCTGGCTGCTGACTATCAGCCCTTCTTTTCCTTTCCCATGTCCAAAGCCCTTCCTGAGACTCAAGATCATCAGACCATGGTCGAGTAGGCAGATAACCAGGCTGCCTTGAATCTGGCTCCAAAGACCCACAGTCAAGGGTGAGGCAGGCCACACTCTAAAGAGGTGCACCAAAATTGGGGGAGGGGCTAGAAAGAGCTATATCTTCTGAGCCATTTGGACTATGGTTCAAATCCTATCTCTGCCACCTCCCAGCTGTGTGACCCTGAGCAAGTCACATTCCCTCTCTCAGTTTCAGGTTCTTCATCCATAAGTGTAAATCATCCAGGTTTCTTGAGATGATGAATAGCATAAAATAACTACTGAAAACTGAATGCTTCTTCTTTGCCAAGTATTGTTCTGGTCTTACCGTATTAACTCACGTATTAACTCATGCAATCCTGCATCAATCCTAAAAATAGGTACTGTTCTTATCCCTGTTTTACAGATGGGGAAACTGAGGCATAGACAAATAAAATAACTTTTAGAAATCACATGGGTAGCACAATGATATTGAAATGCAAGCCTTGCTCTTAATCATTCATTTTCTTGCCTCTCTAAACATAGAGCAGCTCTCACATATCCGGGAGCCCATTCATTCATTCATTCAATCAATCAATCATCCATTAAATGAGCTCTGCAATGATTTCTTGAGTATGTATTCTGTTTCAGACCCCATCCTAGGTGCTAGGATTCAGGAACGAATGAAACAGGTGTCCCTTTCCTCTGAATCTTCTTTCTTAGGACCTGTGTGTGTGTGTGTTGGACGGTATTAGAGACTGACTATAAACGAATAAGCCACAAAGATCCAGAGAGTGATCTCTTTTTCAAGAGGAAGAAAATCAAGCACGTCCTGTGAGGTGGGAAGGGGAGACCTGGCTGGGGAGGTGACATTTGAGCTGAGACAGGGTGAGGAGGGCTGGCTTCCTGGGAAGAGCAGGAGGGACGCCCCAAGGCAGGGTCCACAGGGGCCAGGTCTCTCCTCCCTGTGGCTCCATCTGGGGCCGGCCCACCTGCCCTACCCAGTCTTTACCTGTGTCTAGACCTGCCTTTTGGATTATAGCTGTGGCGTGTGTGTGTAGGGAGAATAATTTAAAAGGAAATAAGCTGTGCCGTTAGCAATCTCGAAGGGCGTTTGTTTTGTGGCCCACTTGGCTTTGATGAGCAAACTCCTCTCCCTTCCCACTGAAATCCTGGCCATCCACCTCCCCTGCCTTCCTGCTCCCAGTCAGCGCTGCCCCAGAGCACTATCTCAAGGGGCTGACCTTCCTGCAGCAGGCTGCTGGGGCGCAGAGAATCCTGACTCCCAGGAGCCTCCCTGCCTGACACTGGCTGCTCTACCCTACGCAGCTATTTGCTTGACTGAACAGTTAAATCCAGGGCAGAAGCTAAAGCTGAAAACTCAAAGAAGCAGAAAAGGAACTGGGGCCAAGGAAGCTGATCCTGACTTTCTGCTTGAGGCACTTGGGCTCTTCAGCTGATTCATTCCATCCGGAGGCTTTGTCTGGCCCAGGAACTTCCTGGATTTCAGAAGAGCAGGTGGGGACCTGAGCGAGGGCCTGGAAACAATGGATGAAGCCCCTCATTGTCTGGATTTGCTCTCTTCTTTTTCATGGTTGGTGCATGTCTGCGCAAGCGCACAAACACACACACACACACACACACACACACACACACACACTCATGGGACGCGCTGCACACACACAGCCAGGCATCACGCTCGCCGCACACGCGGCAGCCCTGCCACAGTCCAGTCTTGGCAGGAAGCAGACGCCTGCTTGGAGGGGGCACTTGAGGAGATTTAATAAAGGGGCAGTGGACCAAGGTGTGTGCCAGCCGGTCCTCTCAGGCGGAGTGTCGAATCCACGTGCGATCCTGCCACCTCCTTTGCTGAGCTCTGGTCTGGGGTGGGGGTGTGACCCATGACAGGTCAATGTGTCTCCAGAAGATGGTGGGTGGCTTCTGGGGGCCGTTTCCTTTGTGCCGAGAGAAAGGGAGCCCTTTGTGCACGCTCCTTCCAGCTCTGCCACCTGTGGCGTGCAGATGATCCCGGCTGTGGGGGCCATCCGGACATCACCAGGGAGACCCCTTTGAGATGGGGAGAGCCGCCAGCCTGGGCCCCAGACTCCCACCACTAAGCCCACCCCACAGAGAGCACAAGCTCCCTGCAGGCAGACATCGAAAAGAGAAGAGGAGCGTCAAGTGCTACCTGCCAGATTCTTATGTGAAATTTCCACATCATGAAAGGCCAAGGGTGTTTCTCCAAAGGATGTCTCTTTTTGTGGAAACACGAAGCTGGAGAAAGGAGGTTCCCCTGCGCAACAGTGTGCTCCAGGCCTGGGTAGTGGGGAGTAGTGCAGCTCTCCCACAAAGTCAGGTGGCCGTGAAGGCCAATAGGGGTCTCTGAGGAGACACAGTTCTTAGTCTCTGAGTTCACTGAGCTCCTAGCTCTGAGGCCACGTGACAGGCTGGTCAGTGGGATACGAGTGGGGCTAACTGAACCAGGGGAGAGTTGGGGCTCAGTTCTCTAGTCTTCAAGGTTTACTCTTGCCTTGCTGAATTGACAGAGGAAGCCACGTGTTGTAGATGGCCTGGGTGAAGTGTGGTGGAGCTGCTGGCAGCCAGGATTGCTGAGTCCTCCCAAATACATTTTGCCTGAATGAGAAATAAACATGGTATTAACAGCCCACCCCTATATTTTAAAATCTTATTGAGGTATAATTTACATATAATGAAATGTATAGTTGCTGAGTGCACAACTTGATGAGTATTGATAAATAATTATGTCATATAACCACTACGTTCAGTAATTTTCCTGTCAACTTGCACCCCCCTTCCCAGGTCAGAGCGCTTTATAATTTTCAAGATACACATTTTTTACTTCTTTGGTTAAATTTATACTTAAGCGTTTTATTCGTTTCCGTGCAATTGTAAGTAGAAATTTTCTCCTTAATTTTATTTTTGGATTGCTAATGTATTATAGAATATAATTGATTTTACATATTGATTTATCCTGCAACCTTGCTGAACTTGCTTATTAGTGTGGGTGTATGCGCACATTCCTGAGGCGTTTTCACTGTGGGGGAGCAAAATGGGCCACCCCAAAATATGACACTTTGACGTATCAAATTTTTTGAATTAAAGTTGCTTAAGAAGCAGCTGGTGTAAGAACAGTCTGACCCTCCTTTGACCTTGAAAGCAAGAGATAAATTCCCCACGTGAGAAAGTACTTTCCCTGTAGTAGAAGGAAAAAAGCCTTCTTTACCACCTGAGATAGGGTATTTAGGGCTCAGAAGGCTGTGTAAACAAACCTTAGTGCTTCTTTACTCTGAGAAGCCCAAATCTTGTTTCTTGTCAGTTCCTCCTTGTCTAAAGGTTTGACAAAAGCCACATGCTTTGGCTACTTCTCTGGGCCCCCCTTTTCTGGGACTGCCATACATAGGAAATTAAACTTCTTTTCTCCTGTTCATCTGTGTTGTGTCAATTTAATTATTAGGCCAAAGAACTAGAAGGGAGAGATGGGAAAAGTTTTTCTCCCCTACTTTATCTACAAGATCATGTCATCTGCAAATAGAGATTGTTTCACTTCATCTTTCCAATCTGGATGACTTTTATTTTACTTTCTTGTTTAATTGTGCTGGTCAGAATCTCCAGTGCGATGTCAAATAGAAGTAGTGAAAGAAGACATCCTTATCTTTTTCCTGACCTTGCAAGAAAAGCTTGCTTTTGTTTTTTTTTTTTTTTTTTTTTTAAAAGATTTATTTATTTATACATACAAGCTGGGGTACAGGCCAGAGGCATGGGGCGGTGAGAGGGTTCACCAGAGACAGAGTGGGGAGCAGAACAGGCAGATCAGAAATACACTGCTGAGGGGAGCAGCGGGCGAGGCAGGAGAGGTCTGCCACACCATGTGGGAATCTCCCTGGCTGGGCGTCGAACTCGCTGCCGACA
>PVIJ01013891.1:0-43213 GCA_004024925.1 Scalopus aquaticus
AGAAAAGAACACAAGGGACCATGGAGATGGATCACGGGTGAATTGGTGGTGGGCTACCCAAGGGGAATACAAAATGTAAAAGACATAAATAACAATAAAAATATATATTTAAATTAAAAAAAAAAGTAAGGGCATCCTCATCCATTCTGACGTGCAGTCCCACGAAGCAGCATGAGCTGTGGTCTGCGGACAGCTGAGTGTGTAGAGCACGCTGATGCGGAGATCGCAAGGAGGGGTTGAATTGGGCTCCTTTACCACCCAATGGTGACTGGGAAAGTCACCCAGCCTCAGTTTTCCTTGCCTGTGAATTGGGGGTGGTCATAATACCCGCCTCACAGAGGCGTCATAAGGATTGAATAAGTTGGCAACTCGGAAGCAGTGCCTGGCAGCCAGGGCTGGCTTCATAAGTGTGTGACCTGGGCAGGGATGCCCACTGTGGCCAGCATCTTGAAATTTGACCCCCACATTTTCATTTTGCACTGTGGGTTATGTAGCTGCCCCCGCCACAGCATATGGTCTACATCCAGTGTTTTGCTGTTTGCCATTGCTTTGAAAATTGAAGGGCGTGATGTTTCAGGACCATAGGGTTGGAGGGTTTGCAACTGGGGAGAGTCCCAGGTCTGGGTGCGTTTGGAGCTGGAGACAGGGCCCAGAGATTGCAGAGCCTCTCCTCTGCCCCCAGCATCTCTGTCGTCCCTGAGCTGGGGGTGACTCACCACAGATGGAGCCTTGGTCAGGGCCATCTTCCCGGCCAGGTGGGCCTGCATAGCACCCAGCTTCTCCTTCTCCAGCACCAGCTGTGAGGACAGGCACAGAGTGAGGCCTCAGCCTGGCCTTTCACTGTCACGGTGTTGCTCAGGCTGTGGGCTTCCCTGGGAGTGCCCGAACCCCTTTCTTCCCTTAAGCCGTCCCCCATGCTGGGGGAGTTTGACTCCTGGCACAGGGTGAATGTAAGGCTTGCCCCCCTCACCTGCTGCTCCAGAGACTGCACCACTTCCTTCTGGAGGAGACACTGTGCCCTGCCCGTCTCATCCAGGAGATGGTCCGCCTGGCAGTGCCTGGGTAGGGGAGAGTCAGTGCAGGTGACCATGGCAGGTCCGGCCTCTTGACTCAAGGTTCCAAGTTGGGAGGGCTCAGAACCCCTGAGTGGTCTCTCTTCAGAGCCCCCAGCTCCCCTCCCCTCTCTACCTCAGTCTCCCCCCACATCTGTCATTCCTTTAACCTAAGCTGCTCTGCGTCTCCTGCATGCCAGGCCTGAGTTTTGTCACTTGAGCCTGGCCAGGATGTGGGAGATGACATCAGGAGGGTGGTGAGCCGGAACTGGGCCAGGCAGATGTGCACAGGAGAGGGACTGGGAGGGGGGTGGGGGTGGGCTGTGGGAAGAACTGGTGGGCAAGTATAGGATAGGGTGCATTGAGTTGCTGCCAGCAGTTGGGTTGGAGGTGGGGCACGTAGGGTGGTAGCATCAGACATTGTGAGGAACTGGAACTTGGAGGATTAATAAAATCAGGCTTGTGTGTTGGCATGAGGGATAGCGGGGCAAAACACTTAGGAGCGTGGATTCTGAAGCCTGGTTATCTTCACATCCCAGCTCCATCACTTAGGAACTAGGTGATCTTGATCAACACACATAGCTTCTCTGGCCTCAGTTTCTTTGTGAAATGGAGGTAAGTGGTAGCTATACCTCTACTAATATGCAAATGAGGAAATCAAGGCCCAGAGAAGCTAAGTAAGTAACTTGCCCAAGGTCACATAGCAGTGGATGGCAGAGCAGGCTCTGAATCCACAGTCTCAGCTTCTGCGTCTTTCATCTTAACACCTATGGGGATGAGGCCTGCCTGAGAGCTGCACCCCAGACCTCCTCCCACAAACTGGTTCCTCCTGGACTGGAGCGGATCAGGGCTGCTCACTTGAGGAAGTCCTCCGGCTCCTTGAAGACCTTCTCGCATCCAGGCCACTTGCAGACACCATTGGCTAGCAGTGAGTAGGAGCCCTGGGGCGCGGTCGAAAGGGTGCTGGGGGCGGGGGACAGAGGGTGTCAGGGGAGGGGATGGCAGGGAGAGGGTCCTTCCCAGCCCTGCCAACTGACCTGTCCTTTCTGGGTGCACCGGAGCCTGGGAAGGCGCAGAGCAGGGCTGACTCCCTGGACACCCACTCCAGGCTGGCCACGTTGATCCCTGTGGAGTGGGACATGGCACCTCTGGAGACAAACTGTGTTTTCAGCGTCCCACCTCCTGAGCCCCAACTCCCAGGGCCTTTGTTGTCGCTAATTCCTCATCTTCTGGTGAGGCAGCTCAGACTGCCACTCACAAGTGCTGACATTTTTTTTTAGATTGATTTATGCATACAAGCTGGAGTGTAGGCCAGAGGTGTGGGGTGGTGTGGGGTTCACCAGAGACAGAGTGGGGAGCAGAACAGGCAGATTGACTGAAGTACACTCCTGAGGGGAGCAGCGGGCGAGGCAGGAGAGGGAATCTCCCTGGCCGGGGATCGAACTCATGCTGCAGTGGCTGCAGATAGATTCATAGGATAGCTTCACTGTGCTGCGCTCAACCCATTGCGCCACCAGGGAGGCCCACAAGTGCTGACATTTTGACTAACTTTGCAAAGATCTGCGGTTCTGTGATTTTTGACATTCTGCATCTCTAAGGTTCTGAGCCTGACATTTTTTGGAGGTTGGACTTTCCAAGATGATCAGACCTGACACCTCCGACCTTCTGAAGGTTGCAGTTCAGCAGCTTACATGGCTACATTCAAGTACTTGGGGGCCTGGGGCTCTGGGGAGCTGCGGGGTGTGGTGTTACCAGGTGGCAGGCTAGGCCGGGCCTTGAGGGAGAAGACGCCGGTGGCAGCAGTGGGTGGTGGGAGGCTGATCATAGTTGGGCTGTCCAGTGGGTGCACCTGCAGCACGGGGGTCCGGGCATGGGCATCCACTGTTGAGATCTGGGGGTACAAGTGGGCATGGTTCAGACTGGTTCCCTCCCCAGTTCTCCCACCTGCTCCCTCCTCACTGCCGTTTGTGGTCTGTACCTGGTGCATGAAGTGTGGCCTGTCCTGTAGGAGTGCCTGCAAGTGGGGCGAGGGGCCCAGCCGGGCTCCGGAGGGTGCCACCATGACCAGGGGCACCGTGGGCAGCTGCAGGGAGAAGGCAGGTAGGTGAGATGCCATCCCCATCCCCACTGTTCTGCGTCTAATTTTAATCAACCCGCCACAGCCGCACACGCTCGGTGCTGCGCCATCATCTTACATACGTGGAAATAGGCTCTGGGAGACTGAGGGACTTTCTCAAGATCAAACAGCTAATAAGTAGCAGAGCTGGCCTGCGCTGTGTCACCCCCATCTCTTTGGGCCTCAGCCCTCTCCTCTGTCACATGGGGGACACGTGGCCAGACCTCTGGGACCATGATAGGGTCTCCTCTCCTGAGACAAGGATCGGGAGGTTGAGAACCTCGGATCTCTGAGACCTGCTCAGTGGGGACTTTCTTGGCCCTACGACATCTGCATAAGTCACAGACTTGCCTGGGACCCAGAAAACCACTTCCTGTGCCCCAGCAGGGCCCCCCGCTCGGTGCCACAGTAAAGGTCGGCACCTGTAGGCCCAGGTACCCCACCCTGCCTGCCCCGTCCTGGGCTGTGGGCCTCACCTGCATTTGCGATGGTGGCATGGGGCTCAAGGAGGCGGCGGCGGCATGGGTCCCACCTCGGAGGTCCCGGCCCTGGAACGTTGCCCCTGGGCCTTTCGCCCCCAGCAGGTCTGAGGCCTTGGGTGCAGCTCTCCAGCTGGGCGAGGCTCCTGGGGATGGGCCGAGTGCCAAGGAAGGGGCTGACGGCTTGGCTGGCCTGGGGTTGGGCATTGGGTCCTTGTCCGAGGGCAGGCTGTGGGGCATAGCAGGAAGGAGTTACACGTGCTCTGGGGGGAGAAGGGGTGCAAAATAGTCAACCGCCTGAACCACGTAGACACCACCTCGGGTCAGAACAGGCATTGGCTGGACCATGTACTGCAGCCAGAGCTCAACTGGTCACGTGTGTGCATGTACACACACACTGGTGTTAGGAACATGTGTCCCCACGTGTGCCCCATGTGCACAGGTCCGGCACACACTTGCCGGTGCATGCTGGCAGAGCCCTGGTTTGGATGTGTCCTCCTTGAGGAGGGGGGGACTCCTGATGGGTGGTGGGATCTCAGCCAGGCCTGCGCTCAGTTCCTTCCCCTACCGCTGAGCTTTGTCTTCAGCCTCAGCCCCCAGTGCGCCCCACATCCTGCCCAGGCCATATAACCTCAGAGTCCACCATGACTGGCCGCTGGACTTTCTCCCGGGAGCATAGTTTGACGTCAGTGACTCGGGCATATCCATGAGGTATATGTGGGGGGCACGGATTCAAAAGCTTGCTCTGCTGCCATGAGAAATAGTCTAGGAAGGTGAGGGTGGAAGCAGGGGTTAGTGAGGCGGCGACTGCAGTAGTCGGGGCAAGCAGTGACGGCCGCACAGAGCAGGGTGGTGGCAGTGGAGATGGTGAGAAGCGGGTGGATTCTTGAGTGTGCTTGGGAGGTGCAGTCAGGAGAATTTGCTGGTAGCTTGGATGTGTGGGGGAGAGAGGGAGGGTCCAGGTGATTTCTGGGGATTAGCCTGAGCAGCTGGAAGGACAGAGCTGACATTACCTGAGATTGGGGAGATGGAGCAGTGCTGGGGGTGAGGGATGAGCCAGGTGTATTGACAGATATACCTGAGGTCTGGCATTAGACATGGGGGTGGAAATGCTGAATGGGCAGCTGAGTACGGGAGCCTGGAGCTCAGGGGAGGTGGAGTCTGATCACCTCTGGGCTCCCGTCCTGCAGAGCTGGAGGGGCAGGTGCCAGAGGAGAAAGACGGGCTCTCGAGCCAGGGCCTGGGGGAGCTCCTCAGTTCAGCCCCCGCTAGAATTTACCCCAATCTCTGCTCCCCAGGTCTGCCTGCAAGTTTAGCTCATGCTGTTCACCCTGCCTGGCCGCCCCACTCTTCCTCCTCGTCCCCTCTCCGAGTTCGCCCTGTCCAGAAAACCTGCCATGATGGCTCCAGGCCCCACTGCTGAGCCT
Organism: Scalopus aquaticus; assembly: GCA_004024925.1. Lineage (NCBI taxonomy): Eukaryota > Metazoa > Chordata > Mammalia > Eulipotyphla > Talpidae > Scalopus > Scalopus aquaticus. Next base: position 5,075 of record PVIJ01013891.1, read on the forward strand.
CAGGGCCTTCCTCTCCACAGCGCGCAGAGCCTTGGTTTCTTGGAACCCTGTAGTCCCAGTCTGAGAGGAAGCCAGTGCTGGAAGGGACCTCCCAGTCCACGGTGCATTGTACTGAGGGGGACCCCCAGGTGCAGTGTTCCCAAAGTGATTTGAGACTTCCACTTCTCTCCAGAAACTGCGTGTGTGTGCATGTCACAAGCCCCCTGCTGTGGGACAAGCTGTGTGTGTGTGTGTGTGTGTGTGTGTGTGTGTGTGTGTGTGTGTGTTGTGTGTCTCCCCACCCCACCCCATGGCACTTCCACTTCTCTCCAGAAACTGTGTGTGTGTGCATGTCACAAGCCCGCTGCTATGGGGCAAGCTGTGTGTGTGTGTGTGTTTGTGTGTTTGTGTGTCTCTCCACCCCACCCCACGGCACTGGCTGGGCACAGAGTTGCTGAGAGTAGCCCAAGACAGTACAAGGAGGGCTCTGGGGGAGCAGTGCTCCTTCCTTCCTTTGCTATCAGCTGTAGAGCTGTAGCGCTGAGGGAGGTGGGTGTAAGAATTCAGATAGTAAACCCTAGTCTCTCGGGGATTAGAACATTAATGTGCGAGAATCAGGAGCCTGGGAGAAAGAGGGCCTGAGAGAACGTCTGGGACCACGAGGAGGTGAGTGAAGGAATAAGTGGGATCAGGTGATTTTCTACAAGTCAAGGAATGCCACAGATTGGCCGCATGTCACCAGAAGCCAGGAGAGACGCCCAGATCCTCCCTCCTGGCCCCATGTTGATCTCGGACTTCTAGCCTCCAGAACTGTGAGACGGCACGTTTCTGTTTAAGCGCCCAGTTTGTGGTGCTCTGTTACAGAAGCCTGAGCAAACATTCTCATTTTGGTGAGTGGATGTTTTTCTACCATCCTGGCCTGGCCCATGTGACTGGCTCGTGGTCACTTCTGAAGCTGCCTGGACACCTGGCCAGAGTGTTTAAGAAATCTCCTCCCCAGGCATATCTGGAACTCAAGAAAGCACAGATAGAATACCTTCTCAGAAAGGGGACGTGGATATGGACTGTCTGGTGATGGCGTACGTGGAGGGCCAGGCTGGGCAGCCAGCTTCCTGCACTGTCTGTTGGGGCATCCCTTTCTGACTGTTTCTCAGAAGCTGCATGGAGGATGTTTCTGGGACACAGATTGTGTTTTCATATCGGGGTCTGCATCTGGGCCCTGTTGTCACAGCCCCCGACTTCCCCAGATATTTCTGCTATTGACGTCATGGCGGCCGGATGCGTTGGGCTTCATCAGCACCCAGGAGGAAGAGAAGGGAGTATACGCCCCACCCTGCGAGTTTCGTTCCGAGAATTGTCTGCCCATCCTGCAGCTGGCTTGGCGGATGTGGTGGGTAATGTCCATCTGGCCACCATGAGAAGCCCTAGGGCCTGTGGACCTGGCCCTTCTTGGGCCATGGAGAGGCCCAATGTTTGATGCTTAGGGGGTGCCATACAGACCCCACAGGTTCTGGGACCCTTGGGGTCTTCAAATAATACTATGTCAGAACCTCAGTCACTGAACATTACTTACTAGATTCAAGGGATCCCAGGATCTCCACCCCATAGACTGGGGGGCCCATGGGCCCGTCTTCGCAGTGCAGGAAAGCCAGTGTCCCTGGTACCCAAACTCACTGGAACTCCCTGAGGGACATGTGACTTGATGGGGCTTCCCGCCTACCAGGTCTGGGATTGCAGCAAGCCTCTTTCCCAAGTTCTGTGAGGGCAGGAAGGTCAGAATCACCCCCTCCATTCCACCAGCCTGGGGCCAAGTTCTGCCATTAACGAGCTATCACTCTCCTCGGGAGCATGTGTGAGTTGGGACTGTAACTACCACCTTCCAGAGTTAACACACATGAAATGTTTAACAAGGTGTAAGTGGATACCTGCAGTCTTCCTGTCCATGCTTGAACTATGTTCCCCAAATCACCCCTGCTCTGCTAGAGATGGGGAGGGAAGGAGGAAGAGGGTGATGGGGTGCCAGTATACCTCTAGCTCTGGCCTCAACGCAGGGGGCAGGAAAAGCCTTAGCCTTTCCTAGTAAAGAGTCCACCTCTCTGCTCTCTGAAAGGGCCCCCAGATAGAGGTTCCCAGGAGCCAGTACCTCCCCCGGGGCCGCAGCCGAAATCTGTCCACAGCCAGACCCACAGGCAGGGCGGCTGATGTCTGCCCCTCCAGACATCATCACCCTCTGGCCACTAGTCTCCTGACCCAGGGGCTCTGGGGCTTCGCAGCCTAGCTCTTGTGAGGCTGGGCCCCAGGCTGTGACTGGATCCTCCTGCCCGAGGAGCCAACCTGTGAGAAGGCAGAAGGGGCAATGGCAGCTGCTGGAAGGCATCCCAGAACCCTCTCCCCCCCTCACATCATGGGAGCTAGGAAGTAAGCTGAAGTCCACAGCGGGGGAGAGAGACAGAGCCAGGGTCCCACCCAGAGTCCTGGGTCTTGATTCTGCCACTGCATCTGTGTGAGCCTCGGAAGAGCCCCCCTGCATAGCTCAGGGCCTCCGTCTGTCGCGCTGTGTACTAGGGATGGGAAAAGGGAAGTAGCTGAGGGCAGGGCCCCCCTGCTCTGTGTCTAGGTGAGTTGCTAGGTGTGTGCAGGGAATCAAGTAGACAACTGCCCATAGATCCAGGGCACTGGCTGAGAGGGATACACAGAGGCAAAGGGAGACAGAACAGAGAAAAGGACGGGAGCAGAGACACGGAAAATAAGAGACTAGGGAGAATAAGCAAGACATGCGGTGGGACAGAGACACTGAAAGAAGGCGCAAGGGAGGGAGGAGAAAGTCAGAGTATACACAGGGAATGAGAGAAGCAGAACAAGGAAGAAAACAGCGATGGGGAGAGAGAGAATCTAAGCGAGAAGAGTTGCTGGGCTGGGCTGGAGGAACTGATGCTGACTGAAACAAGGAATAATAACGGGCAAATGCCAGGGGGAGCTTATGGCTGTTCATGTATGGTGTCGCAAAGCAACAATCACAGAGACGTGTCACCCTCGGGTAAGAGCAGACATAGAGAAACAGCAGAATAGAAAGCTCAGACGTATCCACGCGGATTGAGTTTGTGATGAATGTGGCATTTCGAATCGGGGGACAGAGAAGGATGGGTGAAGAAATGTTTCTGGGATAATTAAGAGAAAAATAAAGTTACTGGATGGATAATCAGTCCATTTTCCCACCAACTCCTCCCTGGCCAGTTCAAAAAGTTACCACCATCATATGCCCCAAAAGAAATTCCCAATCCATGAAAGAGAGAAATAATATCTAATACTGATCTTGGGGTTAATGTATGCCAGAACCTATGCTAAATACTTAATATGATTAATAGAGTTAATTCTCAGAATGACCCATTGAAGTAGATACTATTATTATCACAGTACACGAGGAAATGGAGGTACAGAGAGGTTAAATGCCTGGCTAAAAATCCCACAGAGGGCTTGAGGTGAGGCTGGGTTTGTTCCAGACAGTCTGGCTCCAGTACCCACACTCTTAACCTCTACAGTAAATGGAAAAAATGAAGCCATAAAAGAGACTAGAAGCCAACACAGGTGAACATTTATCTCATTTTCAAGTGGGAAAGGACTTTCTAAGCACAAAACCAGAAACAGTAACCACAGAAGGAAAGACTAAACTATTTGATTATGTAAAACATCACAAGCATCACAAAACACTGTAAACCAATAGAAAAAAAAACATGCTGAATTGAGAGAAAACATTTGCTATGTATGGCCGGTGGAAGGTCAAATATCCTTTTCAATAAAGAGCTGTGAAAGATCAATTAGACAAAAAAACCACGAACCCCCTATTAGGATTAAAGAAGACATGACCAGGCAACTAAAAAAAATCCCAAAGTACAAATGACCAATGAGCAACAAGTAACCAAACACAAATCAAGAACAGTGTAAGTAATCAAAGAATGCAAATACTGATCATGGGACAATGTCTTTTTTCTGACTTGTTGAGAAGGGATTTAAAAATGATACCTACCCAGGGTCAGCCTGAGTAGAGGGGGCATAAAGTAGAACCACCTTTTGGAAGGATAATTTGCAGAGAGGGTCAGAAACCTTAAAAATGCACATACTCTCTGTCCCAGAAATTTCATTTTCAGAAATTCAAGGACTCAATCAAGGATGATCATGGGGGAAAACCAGAAACCACAAGAATGTCCAATAACTGGCACGTGGTTGAACCAATGCAAAGACAGCCTTGGCAGTTATGAAAGATCAATGTTGAACCAATTTTTAATGATCTACCAGAGGGCTCCTATTCATTGACTAAGGCAGGGACAAAAGCAGTAGTTTGATTCTCATTAGATTAACAAACCGACTACCAGGCAACACTGAGTGCTTTCAGTGTGCCCAACACCGGGCTAAGCCTGCAGATGCAAGCTCACCCTAGCCCTGAATGATGTTCTCTGTCCCTGGACATGGGCTCTGGCCACACTCCCCCCCAAGGTCCAGAGGTAGGACCCTCAGCTTACACCGTGGTGGGAAATGCGCCCAGGAGGGTCTGCACTCATGTGCCCTGAGCGCGAGTCCAGGGAAGGCTCAACCTCGCCCGACATCGCACAGTCCTTCCACCATGCCACACACAAATGTTGCCCGTTTTTGTAAAATGTCCTCATCGATGTTACAACATGCTATTATTAAATGCCAACTGTGTACACAGCTCTCTGCTGGGTGGGAAGGCAGTCGAGGGGGAGGCAAGATGAGACAACAGGAGAGAGAGGAAGAGGAGATGGAGCGCAGTCCAATGGAGGAGCCAGAGGGAAGATGGTCAGAGCCAGAGAGAGAGAGAAAAGTGGGAAGCAGCAGAAAGGGGCAGAGGAAAGTGAGAGTGAGACAGGGCAAACAGAGACAGGGATGGGAGATACTGGAGATGTAGCTGAAATTTCCAGTTATACCTGGAGAGTGTTTCAAGTTGTTCAAAGCTCTGAAATACACAGGCTGGCAGTTGACATATTTTTAAAATTCTACCCACCAACATATCAATCCATATATCTTTACTTCTGCCCAAGCATTAAGTACTTTACCTATTTGCAGGCATTTGTTATTACTATTGTTATTGTAAAAATACCTTACCTGACTGGGACCGCAGTAGCAGCTTGCATCTTGCCTGTACGGGAGGGTCCCTGAACCCCCAGTGCTGACCTCAGGCCCTCTCCTCGTGGCCTCTCCCAGAGGCTCCTGGACCCCCCACATCTGTGGGAGAGGGGGAGCGGGGACACTCACCTTGACGAAGTGGACTGACAGAAAAGGATCAGCCTGGCTTGTGGGAAACTGTCACATATCAAAAACAACTGCTTTTATACCGAGAAGAAAAACCACGGTGTGGAAGCCACAGACCTCTCTCTTCTAATAATCCAATTTTTTTGATGAGTGTGTATGGGGGGGGCTCTCATAGTTCTCTCTCTCTCTCTCTCTTACTCTCTCTTGCTCTGTTCTCCTCTTCTTGATTATGAGACTTAAACGGAAATTTTGAAATTTTGGGTTTTTTCTTTGCCCTTTACGACTCATCCGAAAATATGATTTCTTCCCCTTACCACAGAGGTGAGAGGTATCAATGAGATAACAGGGCTCATGAGAAACCACAGTTAAAAAAAAAAACAACAACAAGGGAAAAAGAACTCAAATAAATCACAGGGGCGACCCAGGCAGGCAGAGACATCACTCTGTGAGAGGATATTTGAGGGTCTCTGGGGAAAAAGAGTTAGTGAGGCCCTATGTGCCATCAGGGAACATCCAGGAAAGAAATGGAATAGACATGGGGTTCCAGAGGCCTTGCCCCGCTCAGGCCTGAGTTTCCCTTTAGGTAGAATTGATATGGTCATCGTCACTCTTACTGCCCAAGGGGGTGCTGTGAACATTCCCCCAACCCAGAGGACAAAAACCATGGAAGTTACTTCATGAAGGAAAAAACCGGGAATTTAACCTCCCCCACCCCATTCACAGAATTCAAGTCTGAGAATCACTGACCCATAGAATCCACTGAGCATCAGTGAGTGAAGTAAGGGAGAAAAGTTTTGCCTTATTCACATCTGAGGGCCTGAGAGCTTTGACTGGGAGGCCACCCTACTGGGAAGTTCCCAACCAGGCCCCGGGTATTAACACAGCCATCCTCATGAAGCCCAGAGGCCCCTAGGAACCCCAAGCCTCTCGTTGTCAAGGCTGCCTTGGCCTGATGCTTCTGAGGTGCTCAGCCTTGGTAACTTTCACTTCCAAAAAAATCCCAGTTTCTAAGAATTTAGGATTCCAAATATCCGCCATCATCCTGTAGCTGACATTTAAACTTGAATTTTCCATGTGGCAGACACAACGCTGAACACTTCTCATAACTGATCAAGTTCAGGCCTCACCACGGCTCTTTGAGGACCATCTTGTCATGGCTGCTCTACAGATGGGGAAAAAGGAGGTGCCGTTTTCTCAGAGCTGGCGAGTGGAAAGCCCTCGCTTTCCTTGGTCCCAGGCTTCGAAATCCCCAGGTGTCCTGCAGCCCGACTAGGATGCAACCATGGGAGAGTCTGGGATTTGGAGATTCTTCTGGGGCCTCTGAGCTTGTCCAAGAATTGATGACTGTATGTCTTCATCTTAGCAGACATCCCCTCCAGTCACAGGTCAGCAGGGGAGACCAGGCCCCAGGGGCTAAAAGGCCCCTGACAGGCCGTGGCTGGGACTCCCAGTCCCCAGCTCCCCAGGACCCTTCATGGCCCAAGGATCTGTCGTTCAGCCTCCACTGCCACCCCTCTGCAAGACTTGCTTCGGGCCTGGGGAAGAGAAATTGGAAACAGCTTTTCATTCATGGTACAAACCCAGTGGCCAAAGACCCACCCCTTTGCCCCTTTGTCTCTTTTCCTCCCTCCACCTCCCAAGCCCACAAAAGAGGAGGATCCCTTTCCTTAACTCAGACTCACCTTTCTGGAAAAGCCCAGAGGAGTCCTGATGGCACGACTTTGTGAAGACAAGAAATAAAAAAGAAAGAAGGGTGAATAGGAAAAAAAAAAAAGACCTTAAAAAAATCAGCCAACAATTAAAAAAAGAAAACCCAACCCTCCCTACCATTAGTTGAAAACAAAACTTTCACTGGTTGAGGCTGCTGAGGGTGGGACACATCTGAGACCCAAAGATGGCCTATGTGTGCCGGGCAGCCAGGGGAGGTGCCAAGTGGAGGAGAGGCCCTCAACGTGGAGGTCTGCAGGAACCCTGTGTACAGCAGGGGCTTCCCTGGTGTTGTAGCACATAGCTGGGAACAAGGGATGGTGTGAGGAGTGTGCTTCTCAGGAAGGAGTCGTGGGGAGCTGGTTTTAGGGATGTCTCCAGGGTGACTGACCCCTCACTCGCTGTGGACTTGGGGCTGAACTTTTCCCACACCTCCAAGTGACTAGAAACCAGGTCAGTTCGTAAAGCTGAGGCCTCGTTCCCTGCCCACTTCTGAGGGAGGGGCTGGCTTTCTCGCTTTCTCTTCCAGGGTCAGAGGCGTGGGCTACATCTTCCGTATACCCTGCCTAGGATGTCTCTCCTTTACTGTCACTCGATCCATGAGAGGAGTGGCCAGAGAAGTAGGAAGAAAACTGAGGGTGGTGGCCCCAAGAGTTCTAGGAGGCCACGCAGGTGCTATTTGGGGTATGGGAGGGGTGACAATGCTGCTGCTAAGAGCCAGGACCCTTGCAGAGTGAGGGTTGGGGGTTCAGGTGGGCAGAGAAGGGGCAGAGGTCACTACCTCTTCTCTGTATACTGGACTTACCTTCTCACATGGAAGTCTTCTGGGGGATAGGGGGTAGGAGTAAGCAGAGGTCAGTGGAAGTCCCCCAGAGAAGGGGTTGTTTGACAGACTTGAGAGTGGTGAGGGAGGGAGCCATGTGGATACCTGAGTCATTCCAGAGGGAACAGCCAGTGCAAAGGACCTGAGGTAGAAGTGTGCCTGATTTGCTAAGCTCTACTAAGGAAATCGGTGTGGTTAGAGAGATGTGAGAGGAGGGGTAGAAGGTGAGGTCAGAGAGGGGCTACATGTGTTAGACAACGTAGGATCTTTGGCTTTTACCCTGAGTGACGTGGTGGCCACGGCAGGGTTGTGAGCAGAGGAAAGATGTAAACGGTGTTAGGGTTTATCAGGATTCCTCTGATGGCTGAGTGTGGAAAGGGTGATAGGTATGAGAGTGGAAGCAGGAGACCAGTGAGGGGTATTACCGCAATAGTCCAGTGGACCGTTGACTGCTGGCAGTGGAGTGGGTGAGGAGAAGGTGGATTTGGGAAATAATCTAAGTGGAGAGTGAACAAGTTTTGTGGAAGGATGAGTCTTGGGGTCAGCAAGGGCACAGATATAACCTAACTGCGCAGGAAGGAGTCCCTGAACTACTTACCGCTTGAACATTTATGTGAGAAAAAATAAAGTTATATCTTGTTTAAGGACCCCATTATTTCACAAGTTTTCTGTTACTCACAGCTGAGCATACTCCTTCCTGACCCAGGACTCCATCCTGGACACTGAGACCTGAAGAGGGGATGTTTGTTAGAGGAACAACTTCCCTCCTAGGGCTGCTGGGAGTCAGAACCTCGCACACAGTAGGTGTTTAGTAAATCCTCCAAAGATGGAGGGGGAAAGTATTAGTAGATAGGCTCAGCAGACATAAGCTATGATTTAGTTTCCACTGGTGAGACCTCACTGGGATAGTGTGAGTTCACTAGATGGAGGAAGCAGGAGCAGCACTTTTGGGAGAGAGAACAGCAGGTGCAGAGGTGAGGGCAGAGAGAAGGGAGGTGAGGCTACCTTAGGGTACGGAGTGCGTGGGGCAAGAAAGCTAGGGCTTGGACTTGTGATTGCATATAATCAGCGTCTACCAACAAGCTCGGCCAAATCCTGACGATGTACGGACAGGCTGTTTTGCTGAGCTAAAGTTAGAAAAAGCTAATCTTCCTCCAAAGCTCAATTTCTTTCTTTCTTTTAAAAAAATATTTATTTATGCATACAAGAGCTGGGGTGTAGTCTAGAGGGCTGTATGTGTGTGTGGGGAGTGGGGAGGTGAGAGAACTCACCAGCGACAGAGTGGGCAGCAGAACAGGTGGATCTACTGAAACACACTGCTGAGGGGAGGGGCGGGGGAGACAGGAGAGGTCTGCTGCGCCATGTGGGAAGCTCCCTGGCTAGGGATCGAACTTGTGCTGCAGTTAGCGTCCTAGTGCTGAGACTTAACCCCTTGTGCCACCAGTAAGGCCCCTAAAGCTCAATTTCTTATTTGGCCATTCAATCAACAACTGCGCCAAGTTCTGGACAATCAGGGTCATTCGTAGCTAGTGGCACCGCTTAAGCAAAGGCTCACGGGTGGGCAGGGGGACCCAGTAACTGTTCCAGGAGAGTCCGTTTTGCTTTCTTACATCTCACACTGGGGTCTACTCAGTCTTCAGCGGTTCCAGGCATTCACAGGTCTAGGTCAATGGGGTGTCACGGAGGGTTAGAGAGAAGGCACATGCATCCACGAGAAGCATATTCTTCCTATCGGTTTTGTGCATTCTATGGCTCTGGTGCCCGTTCACCCTACAGCCCAGACTACCTACGCACGGCCCTCTCCCTGGTGTCCTTATTGGCCATTCACCTCTTCCTTCACACCACCTGCAACGCCCCTCTTTGGCTCTGCTTTTTTTTTTTTTGTCCCGCCTCCTTGTCCCTCCCGCTACACTTTCTAGGCTCAGCATTGGTTCATCCCGTTCTAGCACTGCCCTTTGAGGTCTTAACGGCTTCACTCTGGCTCTCCCATTGGCTACTAGCCATCTCTTCCTCGCTCCCACCTTCATTCTTCACTCTCATTGGCTCTGGTCCTCGGGCCCCGCGTCCGAAGTCGCCACTCGCTCTCCTTCTAATCCCCGTATTGGCGAGTTCCGCCCTGGTACTGCCCCTTGAAGGCGGGGTGCACGCTCACAAGACTCTCCATTGGTTCGCTCTAGCATTAGCTCGCCTCTACATCGCCGGCGCGTGGCTCCCCATTGGATGTTAGCTGTCTCTAGCTTCCGTCCCACCATCTACGTAACACACAGGTCTACCGTTCGGGCCTTTCTGCTCCCTGCTGCTCCCATTGCCCAGAGCCATTCCGTTTTCTCCAGAGCCTACACACTGTTCCCGCTCACACTTGCCTACTAGCTGTCCCACTTCTCTCTTCATCCTGGGCTCCGCACCACCCCCATTCAGGCCTCCCCATTGATTTTCCGATCGTTCCGCCTCCCACACCGCCCACTCTCGGGAATCCCCATTGGCTGCGTGCTTCTCCAGCACGCCATTCACCGTTACGTCACCCGTGCGTGGCTTCCCATTGGCTCTCCGTTCTACCTGTCTTCATCTCGCCGCCTACGCTCCCCGTGAGCCGTACTCCCCCCGCGCCGGCCATCCCATTGGCTGCCCGCCCCTTCAAGCCCTGCCCCCGCCGGTCCCGCCGCCGGTGCCGTCGGTGCCGCCGCCGCCGCCGCCGCCGATATGGCGCGCACGGCCCCTGTGGAGCCCCCGCTGCGGCATCCCGCGCCCCCCTCGCCGGCCACAGGCGATCCCCGCACCTCGATCGAGGCAGCGGTGGCTCCGCGGAGGGTGCTCTTCGCCGACGAGGCCCTGGGGCTGCCGCTGGCGCAGCTGCGCCGCTACCGGCCGTGGGGCGGGCCCGGGGCGGGCAAGATGGCGGCGGCGGCCGGGCAAGATGGCGACGGCGGAGGGGCTGAGGAGGACGACGATGGCGAGGATGGGGATGAAGGGGAGGAGGAAGAGGAGGCTTGTTCCGAGCCCTCGCCGCTGTGCCCCGTGCCCGCCGGAGGGGGGTTTTACCTGGTGCCCACATTTTCGCTGCCGCCCGCGCCGGGCTGTCTGGAGCGCTTGGGGCGCGTCATGGTGGAGCTGGAGGCACTGCTGCCGCCTCCTGGAGCGGTTCCCGGGGGTGCCGGGGTTTGGGTGCCAGGGGGGCGCCCGCCGGTTCTGCGCGGGCTGGTGCGCGTGCTGAACCGCTCCTTCGAGAAGGCGGTGCACGTGCGGGCCTCACACGACGGCTGGGCTTCCTTCTGCGACCACCCAGCGCGCTACGTCCCGCGCAGCCCGCCGGGGGCAGGAGCGGGAGGACCAGGAACAGGAGATCCCATCCTGGATCCGGGCCTTGGCCTGGGCCCCGGCCAGGTGCCCGCCTCCTCGCCCGACGACGGCGGCCGCACCGACCGCTTTGCCTTCCAGTTGCCCTTTGCTGAGGGCGCGGGCGATGGGGCGCGCCTGGACTTCGTGGTGCGCTATGAGACCCCCGAGGGCACTTTCTGGGCCAACAACCACGGCCGAAACTACACAGTTCTGCTCCGGATCGCACCCGCTCCCACACCCACTGATGCTGAAGGGCTGCCCCAGCAGCAGCAGCTGCCGCAGCTGGAGCCACAGCCTGAGTGCCAGGGTCCGGTGGAGGCTGAGGCCAGGCAGCTGAAGAGCTGCATGAAGCCGGTGAGGCGCAGGTAATGTGTGCCAGCGCCACCTCCGCCAACACTGGGCTGTGTCTAGGATAGAGGACAAGCATCCCGATCCCGGAACTCCTCAGGCCTGTGCTCCAGGACTGGGAGGAGGGCACATTCAGTCAGTTACATGTACTAGGCTCTGTTTTAATTACTGGGGTTTCATTCATCGTTTATTGAATTCCACTGTAAAGCCCCGAACAAGACAGACATCTTCCCTGCCCTCAAGGATCATACAGGCTCCTATGGGAGACAGTTTGAAAAAATAACGAGCAGGCAAATAGGGATAAAGGTAGCTGTTGAGAGGAAAGTTCAACAGAGTTAGGTGATAGTATGGGAGGGGATAACTGCTAAAGCAGTTATTCAGGGCTGTTGAGGTGAGTCCTGGATAAGAATTGTGGACAGACATGATGGGGGCGGGGAGCGGGAGGAGTTTGTAGGGAAGGGGAAAATGGCACCTCTGAGGAGGTACCATTTCAGTTGAGTCCTGAATGATGACGAGAAACAGTTATGCACATACTGGAGGAAGTGTATTCTAGGAAGAGGGAACAGCAAGTGCAAAGGTCCTGAGGTAGGAATGAGCTTGGTGTGAATAATGGACAGTGTGCTGGAATGGAGAGAACTGTAATGACATGGTAGTGTGGACCAAGGGCCTTGCCATTCAGGGGCAGACTCTGATCCCACTTTGACAGAGCAGGGAAATAGGGTTCCAAAGGGAGAAACTGGTTGAGGAAGTGATGGTGCCTGGCTTTTGCAGTTTGGCCGTGTCTGACCTTGAAACCTGTGCACTCTCTTTACTGTTATGCTCTAATCTAGTCTGAGGCCTGTGGAGATGAGGGTCTGAGTCCATGCTCTCCCAGGGAAGCAGTGGTTCTGGCAGGGGCAGAACCAGTTGGGCCTGGACTGGAAGCTTGTGTCCCTGGTTTTTGCCATACCACCATACACGATTCTCCTAGGTGTTCTTGATCAAGCTGTGAGTTATTCAAGGGTAGCAGCTAGGCCTGATTTTTTGGGGGGCCATATAAATCTAGCCTGGGACGTACAGATTTTCTGTGCACGTGTGGGGAATGCATACATTTCCCAGCTCCTGGGAGGACTGGGGATGGGAATGGGAAAATGCTTTTTGGACCTTGTATATGCTTGACCATAATCCTCTGGCTGCAACAAGATGCTTGTGGTCCTCACCAGGCCTCAGGCTGTGAGTGGTTCAGTCTAGCTTGAGGCTGGTGGGTAGCTGTGTCTGGGTAAGTGAGCAAGCACACAAGCACCTACTTACTGTCTTGGGAGCCCTGTAATAACCTAAGACTTAGTCTAACGGGGGCGGCAGTATGGCTTTCCTTTCAAAGTTAAATTAAGCGTGTGGATCCTAATAGAGGGCCTGCCTGGGTTCAAGTCCCAGCCCTGCTGTCATTGGCCTGTGACCTTGGCCAGCTCACTTAACTGCACTGTGTCTCAGTACCCTCATCTGTGAAACAGATAATTACAGCCCAGCTTGACAGCAGATGAGTAAAAAGCACCTCGAACCCAGCCTGGCTCATAGTGGTGCCAGGTGTTAGCGTTCCTATTCACGGAATCACACATAACAGTGCTTTGGCTTCCCCTTCTCAACTCCTCTGCCTGTCACCAACTGTGTGACCTCGCCTCAGTTTCTTCATCTGTGAGCCTCAGTTTTCTCATCTACTAAAGGGGAATGGCAGTCACTTTGTTGGCCGGATTGGACACAGCAAACCTGGGCAAGGTAACTGAAGCATGGTGATAACTGTGAATGGAAACAGTGACCAGCATTTACTGATTTCTGTGTTGTTTGAAGTTAATCCTCTCCGTGGCCTGCTGTGCATGCTGTGTGATATAGATGCTGTGATCACGCCTATTTCATAGAGGTGGGAACAGGTAGCACAGAGAGGTGAGCCAGCTTGCTCAAGTTCATTTAAGCTCAAGTTAGTGAGTGACAGGACTAGGGAGCAGATTCCAGGGACATTTTTTTTCCAGTGCTGTTCCTCTTGAAGGCCTAACAGGATTCAGGGCAAATTCTGCCTTTTGCTCCTGATATTCCCAGCATGTGCTTTCCTTTTACCATTTTTTTTTCTTTGTTGTGGTACACGGACGTACTGTGTATGGATCCGAAGTGTGAGGCTCAATGGATTTTCACATATCTATGCCCATGTGTAGCCGTCACCCAGATGAAGTTATCAAGCGGTGCCCGTGCCATAATCGCCTTCATGTCTGTCACTTTTCCCAAGTCGTCATCCTAGCCAGTTGTCATGGGAGCTCTGTCTGTAAGGTGACAGTTTGGGTAATAAGGTTTGGTCATTTTAAAGAGTGAGAGAGGAAAGGAACAGGGCCAAGGTGGGTGGAGAGGGTGTTTTTCTTTTAAAATACATGGGTGGTTTTAAGGAGAAATTGAAGCAGCCCGTTCAGACAATTGTTTTGGTATCTGGCCCCAGGTCTGTGGTTCCTAACATGACTTGTGATATTATTTTAAGTGGGCAGATGGCTTTTTGATAGCTTCTTTATCTCCTGATCTCAGCTCTTGCAAAGGGGAGGTTGGTGCTCATTGCAAGATCAGCGATAAGATATTTCTTTGTAGGTTGGTGGCTTTCTTGGCGAGTACATTTCAACTTATTATTGTTTTAAAACCTGTGTGCTGCTGGTGACTTGGAGTGCTGTTGAAGAACAGCCACCCTCTTGGGAAACAGTAGAGGAGCTTAGGGGCTGCCAGCATAATCTGGGGGAACCCCATTGTAGAGGACTCCTGATCAGGAAGTGTTGGCTGCAGGCCCACTGTATGCTTGGTGCAGCCACATCAGGTGGGGGCATGTGAGAAGTTGGTAGCCATCCAGATACAGCTCAGAGACTGGAATAGATGAGTTTCCTGGATTGCTGGAACAGGCTTTTGATAATGCTTAGATTTTCAGATGACCTGTCAACAAGCATTTATTGAGAGCCTGCTATGTGCTGGGCACAGTACTAGGCTCCAACAGGGAAAAAGGCTGACTGGAGCTAAGATGGCAAAGGGCTGTGGTAGAACTGGGTGGGAGGGGCAGGTCCAGAGGGCTTGTACAAGACCTTGCAGAGACCCTGTCCTTTGCGAGGCACTTTGCGAAGTATTTTTGGGCAAAAGCTCATCGGACTTTTCCATTTCTCATGAATAGGTTTTATCCATCTTTCCTGGATGAGCGGGCTGAGGTTCCCATGGTCCAAAGTCCCAGGGCTGGTGTGGGGAGGAGCCCTCCTGATTTGCCTTGGCTTAACATCCTCAGGAGGTATCCTATTGCTCCTAAAAATAAAGCTCAAGAAAACCTCGCTAGGATCTTCAAGCACCCCCTTCTCTGTTCCCCAATCTGGCATCCTTGGGTACTAGTCTCAGATCATGCACTCTTCTGTCTTCTAAGCTCTTGTCACTGTGGTCTTCCCAAGGTGCCTTGCCCCTTCCTGCTGCAGGGCCTTTGCCCATGCTGTTTCTATCACAGGACCAGGAATGTGGGTTCTGTGCCCCATGAGGTCTCTTGTTTTGGTCCTTCAGTTCTGAGACTGCTTCCTCAGGGATTCCTGTCCATCCATTCCAGCCTCCTCAGGCCTGGGTTTTCTCATAGCACGGATCGTTAGAGGCTACCCCGTTAGAGAAAGTCACCTGGCAGAGCAGATGAGCATCGCCACAAATTCGGGATAATTTTCCACCTTGCCTGGCAGTACTTGTCCAGCAGTGTGTTTTTTTCTGATCCACTCTTGTTTCTTCCTAATGTGATTCTTTTAAAATGTTCTTTACCTTCAGACTTCCTGCTTTAAAAATCCAAATAGAAGCTTTAAGAATGGAACTTCCCACAACTTGCAGCCCCCAAGCCTGCAGACTGATTTCCCTCCCTTGTGTTATAGGGGAGGAGGGGGCACCCTTTTCCTCCTCAGGCCTGTCCGCCCACCATGTGCTCTAGCACCTGACAGTCAGTAACCCTTTCTCTCCGGACAGCTTCACTGCCCTCCTCACCCGATTTTCTCTATAGGCTGCTCTACATGCTGGCATCTCTACCGTCCTAACAGTCTGTGTTTTGACCCCTTCTGTCCCTACTATTTGTGGCCTAATCATCCTCTTCCTTTTCATTGTCGACCCCCCTCTAAAGAGTCACCTCCATTTGCTTCAACCCTTCACATCTAGATTCCATAGGTGGTTTTATGGTTTTCTTCTCAAAGGCTTGAGTGCTTCTACTTGACTTTCTTGCCCAGCCTTGGGACCATGTTCTGCTGCTTTTCCTCTTAACCCACTGGCCCTTCTTTTCCTCCTTGCTCCTTCCTGCAGCCTCATATCCAAATTTGGTGTCTCCCCTGGTTCAAGATCAACTCCATTGCCTCCCCCCCCCCATGTTTTGAGCCTTCTCACATTCCTCTACTCCTCCCTTGCTTGTTTCCTTCCAGACATCTGCCTGTAGTCTGGACCAAAGCCCTTGGTTCTAGGGTCTTCTTTGCTTTTCTGAAGTCATTGACCTCAGTTAGACCTTCCTGTTGGACCTTCATTAGGGGATTGGTTGATCCTCTGCCCTGCTAGAATGTAAGCTCCGTGAGGGCTAGGGATGTGGCCTGCTTTTGTTCATTGCTGTGTTCCCGCAGGGCCTGCCACGGTGCCTGGCACTTACCAGGTGCTTAATAAATGTTTGTTGAAAGAATGAGTGTGAGTATTTTTTTTTAAATGTCTTCCTCCACAGTAAATTGTAAGCTTCCTAGTTGGGTTTGCTCACTGTTTTGTCTCCAGGGTCTTGTCACTGAGCCGTTTGCACAGTAAGACATAAGAGGTTTTTCTTCGCACCTATAGCTGAATGGATGGGGACTCACTTGCTTGCTATCCAAGTTGGCAGCCTTAGGGGAAACCAGAACAATCAAAGTCGGAACTGGTTGGGTCAGGAGTCATCTTAGTTGTCTGGAGAGCAAGGATTTTGTGTGAAAATGATCCTCTTCTGTTCCTAGAAAACTGGCAGCGTAGCGTGGGTAAGGATGTGGGCCTTAGGCCACACACTGGAAGTGGCAGAGGTGAGATCTGAGCTAGCTGGGGTGGGAAGGGCCTGCGGTAGTGCCCCAGTTTTTATCTGCTGTGCCAGGCCGCTAGGCAGTGTGGGACAAGCTGTTTTCCTTTTTGGAGCCTCATCTTCCCTCAGTGGGAATTTGGAGGAGGTTACTATTAAGCATGTTACAAGCGATTTTCAAGTATTTTCTCAATTCCCCCAACAACTCTCTGGTAGGTATTACTATTCTACCCTTTTCACAGATGAGAAAATTGAGGCAGAGAGTTAAGAAACTTGCTCCAGTTCACACAGCTGGTAGGTGGCAGAGCTAGGGTTACTCGAAAGTACATGTCATGACCCTTTATTGAGATGTGAAATCAGTTTACTGGATTCTAACAAACATTTTCCAAGAGAAGGGACCAGCATAGGAAATAGAGTGCATCATGACACGTCATACGGGCAAGTGTTCAAAGAGCAGCTGCTTTTAGTCGTGTGTATGTTTACACTTGGATGGGTGTGCTGGGTCCACGATGTGAAATGCACCTAAAAGGGTGAGGTCACTGCTGTAAAAGAAGGTTTGGGCACAGTAAACTGCTCTCCCTGCACCCCATTGGGTGGTCTAGAAGCCCAGAGTTGCTATGGACACGGTGTGTCGCTGGGAAGTGCAGATCAGTGCCCCGCAGAATGTGGCTCCCACAGCTGCCTTCAGACCCTGTTCTCAGAGATGGCTGAGGGTAGCTGGATTCCGAGCATCAGGCAGCTTTCTGAAACCCCCTTGGCCCCGGGAGTCAGCGTCACCTTCGGGTTGACTGCACGGGAGCCAGGCTCTGCTGAGTTTCCCTTTGGGTTTTGGTGTGTGACCCACTTTGGGCTGGCCAAGTTCTTCGAAAACATGAGCATCGGGGTGTTCACAGAGAATGGGGGTGGGGGGTGGGAGGGGTGGCGGCGGCGGCGATGGCAGGAACAGGGCTGCTCTGAAAGTCTACTTTGCTCCTCAGAGGTTGTTAGCCCTCTCTTGCTCTCTGTGCCGAGTCGCCTTTTCCTTTTCTGGCCGGGCCCGGGCTGAGACCAGTTGGCACCTCTTTCTGAAAATCTCACCCCCTGGTTCCCCTGGGTGTTGTCTGAGGTCAGTGGCCCTGGAGCTTCCTGATGGCAGGAGGAATTTTCACAACCAGGGGGCGGGGTATTGGCATATCGGCCTGACTGGCCCCTTTTAAGTCACACCAGTTTGCCCCAGCGGGGGTGTGCCTGAGATGCCCCCAGGTCTGTGTACTTCTGCCCACTAGTGCCCATTGCCCTTGAGATACCACATGGCATTTGTGGGGCTGGTACCAAAAGAACAGGTTTCCTTCTCGAAAGTGTGCAAGCACACTGAGGTACAGTTTTGTTCTTAATCTCCCCATTTTTCTGAGAACCTCTTTTCTCTGTTACTGATCAGAGTCAGTATACATTTGTGCTCCATTTCTCTCACCAGCCTCCTTTTGGTTCAAGTCATAGCTGCCCCAAGTGTTTACCGTGAAAGACAGTTCAAGGATATTTAGTTTTGTTTTTTTCTGAAGCCCACGGTTTCAAGCACTGTCTTTAAAATGGAACCCTCTTTGGTTGTTCTCGGTGTGGTGTGTAAGTTAGTGGGTGTAGCGGCACGGTTCCTTGAGCCTCAGTTTCCGCACTTGTAAAAAGGGAACAGTATTGCTTTGAAGGAAAGATGTGAAGGTTTTCAAATGACTTGGTGAATCAATTTAAAGGGCCCATGGAGGAGGTGAACAATAAATGCTGGTCCCATTGCTTCCATCTCTGATTTGGGAGTTAGGAAGAGTGGCCCGTGTGTGTCTCTGCTGACTTTGTCGAGCGTGGCATTGGCCCAACTGCTTTACCTCTTTACACCTTCCTTGGCTGCAGAAAAGACATTGGGGGCTGAGGGATTTATTTTGTAATTGTTTTTCTCCCCTCAACTATGGAGTTCTTTTCCTGCTGCTTGACTCTGTTCTGAGTTCCCTCCCCTGCCCCTCTTCTCTTGCATCCCTCTAGGACTCTGGAGTGGCTTCTAGAAGCTTGGTTGTGGTATTTGTTGGCACTGGTCAGATGGTAGGGAAAGACTTGCTTAGGCATGCCCCGGGTGGGGTGGGGGACTGCCTTTCTGTTTCTGTGGATCTTCTTGAAGAGGCTTGCTTCAGGAGATCCTTGGAAGGGGACTTTGATGAAAGACTACATCAGCAAAAGAAGTCAGCAAAAGCCATGTTGGGTCATAAATCCAAAGACCTGGATTTTACAGCCCCCTGAGGGCACTTGCTTTGAACATCCCTTTCTCCTCCATGATGTGCAGGAATTGATGGCTGGGCTCCATAGTCACCCACTCTGGGCCCCATAGTCTGATTCACACATCTCTGGTGGGATGTGTGAACTCTAGTCCATGGAGCAAGACAGATAGATGTCCCTTCTAGAGCTTCCAGGCTCTGGGTCCATGTGCGTGCTTCCAGCCTCCCTGAGCATGCTAAGAGAAAGCGGTTCTGTATCTGGTGGTCTTGTAGCCAGTGTTCCGTGAAGACAGGGAAACTGGGGCTGTGTGGGGGGTAAAGGTGGGTATAGAGACAAGTCCGAGTGCAGGAGGAGGGGGGTGATCCTGGTCTATTATTAATACCTTCCTCTGTGTCCTTCCAGAACGTGTTGGAGAATAGGTTGGGGTAAGAGTCCAGTCTCCCTTGTCCAAGAAGCCAGTTTATTGGTTAAGAGCACAGACTTAGAAGCTGGAAGACCTGGGTTTCAATCTCTGCTACTTGACCTTGAGCCGTTTCATCATTTGTAAGATAGGGAGAACGGTACTGCCTACTTCTGAGCATTCAGAGTACCTACCTCATAGGGATGTTGTGAGGATTGAGTCAATATATGGGATTTACTTAGAATGGTGCCTTGCACCATAGTAAATACTATATTCAGCTCAGCTCATGATATTCTGTTTCTATGAAGGAAGTTATGTGTTTTCGAGAAGTTGCAACCACTTCCAAAAATGTCAACATCATCAGGTTACCTCTTGGGAAGAACAAGGTTTGAGCAATTGCCTCAGCTGCTTTCAGGTCTCTGAGCTTGTTTCAGGTAATGCCCTCCTTCTTTGCCTCAATCTGTAAACATTTGCTGCTCATTTGTGAGAATGAGAGCAGAAGTTTCTTCCTGCTGCCCATGACCTCACCCCAGGCAGGATCTGGCTAAAATACACTTGGCCTATGCCACTCAGACCTTGGGGTCTGACTTGCCTGGCGAAGGAGGAACGAGAGCCATGAGTGCCTATGGTTGGTTCAGCTTCTTCTCTCTGCCAGGCCCTGGTGTCTGGTGTGGTGTTTTCATTTCTCTTATCTGATCTTGGTGTGCGTTGCCCAGTTCCCTGTGCTCCGTTTTAAGGTGAGGAGAAAGAGGCTTAGGGAGGTTAAGGGGCCTGCCAGGCTGATTGGGGGATTGGTGGAGGGTTGGCCTGGGGACCCAGGCCTCTGTGACCTCAGGTTACTTCCTTTTTCTGCTGCTCACCTTCCCGTTCTCCTGCCACTCCCTTCTTCCCCTTTGCGGCTTCCTGTGTCCCACGATCCTCACTTGTGCTTTCTTAGAAAAAATAGTTTCCTCCACAGCTAGGGATATGCCCTAAAGAAATGATCCAAAGTATAATTAAGCTTGCCCAGTGATGTCTGCTGAAGTCTGCTCTGTGAGAGCACAAAGACGGCAATAACAGAGCTGCTCGGTAGGAAGGGAATGGCCACGCAGGGTCCACGAGCCATTGCAGCTGTTTACAGTATATGGTGCTGCTTCCTGGGAGTGGACAAAGGCGGCTGTGAAATTACGTCCGCAGATCCATCTGTTCTCTCCTCTGCCCACAGGCCTAATGAGGAAGAGCTGAGGATGAGGATGAGGAGCCTGGATAATACCCCTGCTGTGGGTAAGGAGCCGACTGCAGCGGTGGGAGTTTGCGCTTATATTTACCATTTCTTTCTTCCTCCCCTTTTTCTTTCCATACAAATTAAGAGGCACCCTCTGCCTTAGAGTGCCACAGAAAGCTTCAGAAGCCAAACTGTCAATTGACTAGAGAAGCAGATTTTCTTAACCAAGGCAGTTCGTGCTTGTGCCCTGCCCCGCCCCAATGCTGCCCTTCTCTCTCTCCAGCAGAGCGTCCTGATGTCCAGGAGTCAGTGGGTCCCCTGGTGGCCCCCACCCCTCTCCGTCCGTGGCCTCAGATGACACTTCAGGTAAGCAGGCCCGGCAAATCTGGATGGACAGTTTGATGGGAGGCTGGGTGGTGCTGGACACTGACTTGTTCTGGGTTCATCTGAGGTCAGAGGGAGGTCCCCAAATTAGAGCCTCATGGGGGGAAGGAGTAGAGTGCAGGTTTTTACCTGGGGCTAGGGAAGCTACATTCATTAGTTTGGGAAATATTTACTGAGTGTTTGCTCTGTGCCTGGCCCTTATGGATGCAGGGAGTACCGTAGTGACCAAAAATGCTGTCTTTGTAGGGCTTATGTTTTAGTGGAGAAAATATAATAAAACAAAATTATATTTAAATATGTAGTATTTTTGATGGTGGTAAGTGTCCAGGAAAAAATTAAGGGAATAGAGGGATGGGTGGGGGGAGAGGTGGAGGAAGAGAGAAAGAGAAGACAGGGCCGTGACAAAGGTGTGTGAAGAGCAGTGAGGGGAAGCTACAGGGGCGAGGTGGGAGAGGTGGCAGAGACAGACTGTGGAGGGCCTCGTGGGCCATGGGGAAGACGCTGGCTTTCACCCTGAGTGACGGGAGTGACCAGAGGGAGGGTTGAGAGCACAGGAGAGCCTTGAACTGATTTAGTACTTGATGGGCTTCCTCTGACTGCTGCGAGGGGAACAGACTGAGTGTGAGGGGCGCAGTGGGCTGGAGGCTGCTGCAGCGGCCCTGGTGAGCAGGTGCCATGGTCGCAGAGAGAGAAATTCTGGATGGGGGGGTGTGTATGTGTGTGTGTGAACTTTTTAATACAAACATTTTAAACATAAATAAAAATAAAGAGGCCAGTTTAATGAAGCCTCATAGACCTATCACCCAACCTCAACAAATGTCAACACATGTCCAGTCCTCCTTTTTCTATATCCCCATTTCTTCCCCTTTCACTTTCTGGAGTTTTGGGAAAAAATCCAGACATCATCCCATTCTTTAATACTTCAGTTTGAACCTCACAATTTAACAAAACCCCAAACCCCAAGTAGCAGCAACAAACAAGCAAAAATCGCACAGTGCCATCATCACACTTAAGGAAAGTGACACTAATTCTTTAGTATCATCAAATATTTGGTCACTGTTGGAATTTCCTTAGCTTGTAGTACTTTAGGGTCCAAACAAGGGTAACACATTGCATTTGGTTAATGGGTCTTTTGAGTTTTTAATTTCCCTCCTTTTCCTTGCAATTTGTTTGTTGAAGAAACCTTGTTTGCCCTGTAGAATTTCCTGCAGTCTGGCTGGCTGATTCTATCAGGTGGAAACATGTTTCTCACTCTATTTTTATTAATTTATTCATTCTATTTAATTAATCTGATCTATTGTTAAATTTATTAAGCTATCAATTTTGTTACATTTAGTAAATATAATCTATTAATTTCAATTGAATAAATTTGATTTAATTCTCTTATTCCTTCATTTATTTATCTTTTTTTGTTTGTTTGCTTTTTTGACCTTCGTATTAGCTAGAATTCTCTAAAGAAGAGCTTTCTCACATCAACCGTTTGGTTACCTTGAGGTATGGTTATATAGTTACATAGGAAAACCTGTATAAATATTTAATTTTCCCTTTTAAATTTAATTTAATGTAATTTCATTTAATCTGTTTAGTTTAACCTTCCCCTTTATTTACCACTTTTCAGAAGAAATGGATTTTTCCAAAGGTGACCAGTTAAAGAATGTTTGCTTTTGGTGTATCATTATGAACACATGAATTTGAAACCTATTTGATGAGTCTCAATCCAGTGCCCTCATTTATTTATTTTGATGCTTCCATTCACATCTCTGGCCAGCAGGAGCTTGTTTAGATGGTCCCCAGAGCCTTTTGGGCACCACCCCATCTCGGAGCACTTCCTCACATACTGCCTTGACAGTGTGTCCCAGACTCATCTTAAGGATGAGCCCCTGTCCTAAACCTAGAAACAACCACTTCTTGAAGGAGCCCTGGCCCCTGTTAGAGAATGGTATTTAGAGACCTCGGCCTGCATGCTAGGTCAGTCTCTAGGCTTTGTCAAAAGATGGAGCTGGGAAATACTTTTTTTTTCCCAAGAGGGAAGACGTGAGTTGTTCCGGCTGTTCTGGATATGTTTTGGAGGTGAGCCAGCAACGTTTACTGACGGCACTACACCAGATCTTGGTGCCCACTGAATTCCTCTGCCCTCTTATCTGCAGGAAGCCCCTTTTAACTCCATTTCATTTTTTATTTGTAATACACACATCATCATCTTTAGAGTTGAGAGAATTATGGAAGGTTCTTTGGGGAGTTTTAGTGCAAAGGCCTGTAGGGGTGGGGGTGGCTGTCACCAGCTCTCAAAATCTCTACTTGTCCCACCCCCTCCTACTTCATTCCCTTCCCTTTTCCCTCTTACCCTCCCCTCCCCCACCATGGCTCCAGGTGTCTGAAGTTACAGTGACTGGCAAACCCCCAGAGGAAGGTGACGGCCCCCGAAGCAGTCCGCCTGTGGCTTTCACAGAGGTCCCCCAGGCACCAGTCATCAGGATTCCTGCCTCCTCCTCTCTCTGTGGCCTGGGAGGCGCCCCCAGGGACCAGGCCTCAGGGCCCGATGCAAGTGAGGGGCCAGCCGGGCCTCTCCTGGAACCCAGCCAGCACCAGGTGGAGGCCACGTGGGAAGTATCCAGCGAGAATGGAGGGGGCCGAAAGGACCCCATGGTGGGGGCCGTAATGGATGAGCCCCCTGGGGGTCTGGAGGCCGTGAGTGGGTTGGAGGAGCTGCTTGGCGAGGACACCATTGACCAGGAGCTGGAGCAGCTCTACCTGTCCCACCTGAGCCGCCTGCGGGCTGCTGTGGCTGCAGGTGGGACAGGAGGTGGTGGGGAGGGTCCCCCAGATGGGTGGTTGTCCCCCAGCCAGCCCCTGGGCATACTCACGGACCGCGACCTGATCTTGAAGTGGCCTGGCCCTGAGCGGGCCCTGAACAGCGCCCTGGCTGAGGAGATCACGCTGCACTATGCCCGGCTGGGGCGCGGTGTGGAGCTCATCCAGGACGCGGAGGACCCTGATGAGGAGGGGGAGGGCGAAGAAGGGCTCTCCATGATACCCTCCAGCCCAGACGGGGACACCCCAAAGGAATCGCCTCCAGAAATCCTCTGTGGGGCCCATCCCGTGGTAGCCACTATGGGAGATGTGTGGCTCCCATGGGCAGAGGGCTCGGGATGTGACAGCCCCATGGCTTTGGGGACAGAGGCTCAGTTCAGTGTGGCTCCAGAAAAGGGGATGGGCAAGGACGCTGACTCTTTGCACATGACCAGGATGCTAGCTGGGGTGACAGGGCCCCTGGGGGTGTCTGGGACAGAAGCCCGGAGGGAGTTCACCACTGAGTGGGCAGACAGTTCAGTTCCTATATCTGGCCAGGAGTTAGCTGCTTCAGCCCCTCAGGGGCAAAATCTCACCCTCCTTGGCCCCTCAGGCACTGAAATCTGTCCTTCCAGCCTGGCCAGGCCCCACATGCGCTCCCAGGAGGAGGAGAGTTCAAGCCCAAGTCTTGAGTCCCCCAAAAGGTCTCCCTCCCCAGCAGCCCCTGCAGAATGTGTGTGTGTATTACCTCCCCAGCTCTGGGGACCCTTGACCCAGACTCTGGGGGTCTTGGCTGGGTTGGTGGTGGTCCCCGTGGCTCTGAACAGTGGTATGTCCCTCCTGGTGCTTGCACTGTGCCTCTCTCTGGCCTGGTTCTCGTAGGGGCTGCTGGTGGGATCAGCAGTGACAGGCTTTCCTCTCTCTGGGGTCTGGGGAGGGGAAGCCCCTGAGCCACCCCAGAGGGACAGATGGGATGTATGGCCTGTACAGTGAGGGGACCAGGGTTCTTTGCTTCTGAGGATGTTCAAGTGGAGAGAGCCCGCCTGTCCCTGTCCCTGTCCCCGAGCTCTCTTGTCAGCACCGGGTGCCCTGCAGTGACACCAGTGCAGGAGGAGGGGCGGGTGGAAGGTCTGAGCGAGAAGAACTTCGGAATGGAACCGGGCATGTCCTCCCTTCCCCACCCCTACCCTGAGCCTGTATTTATTTTTGTATAATTCTCTGGATGAGGGAGAGTGGTCGTGAGCTGGTCTTGGGGCACAATTACCCAGAGATATATTTATTAACAGCCAACCTGTGCAACCTGCTGGAGCTTTATTTTTAATTTAATTTATATAGAGTACCTATTATTATATGCCACAATAGAGCTCTATGAGAAACAGTGTCTTGCCGTGCAGTGTTCTGTTTGAGCGTGAGTGTGCGGGGTGGGTGAATGTGCGGGGAGGGGGGTCATGCTGTTTTGTGGGAGGACGGTCGGGGAGTTGGGGTTGGGATGTGGTCATCCCTGCTGCTGCTGCTGCTATTTCAGAATGTCCTTGTCACCTCACCTTGTCCTAAATCACATGGTCTGGGTTTTTTTTTTTTTGGGGGGGGGAAGCAGGTCTTTTGGTCTTTTCCACATTCTGCCGGTGGGGGGGAGAGGTGGCCACACAAGGGTTTGGTGTCACACATGCGGCTACAGTGGTGGATGTGGTCAGCTTTGGGTGTGGGAATAATGGTTGTGCATCAGCCACAAGGTTTTGAGGTTACTGAAAAAAAATGCCTGTGACACTAAACAGGGAGACCCATCTGCCCCCAAGATAGGAGAGATCTCAGGAAGGACAGAGGCCTTAATGTACTGTGGAAAATTCAGGCCAGAGTTGCTGTCCACACACAACACATTTCTAACTCAAAACAGGAAACCCAGAGCCAAAACTGTCTGAAAAAAGGGATAGATATATTTACTGCATGCAAATAAAAGCTCTACTTGGCAAAATAAAGCACCACATACTTACTTACTTCCCTTTACCGCCAGACTTCTTGAAAGAAATACTTACATAAGCTTTCTTCAGTTCTCCAGCACTCCAAAGCTTTTCTGAAATAGCTCCCATCAGATGTTTTGCCCAGCCATCTCAGCAAAAGAGTCGAAGTCACTGGAGATACATTGTTGTATCAGCGGTCAAGTCTCACACCTCATCTTCCTCGATCTATTGGCAGCATCTGACACAGCTGATATCTCAACTTGGATGACCCTTCTTCACTTGGTTTCCAGGACACTATACTCTCCTGGTTTCCCTCCTTCCTTGCTGGCCACTCTTCTAGAACTACCTGGCACATAGTAGATGCTCCATAAATAACGACAAGCAGCAACAAGCAAATAGGGTGGGAGGGGGGAGGTATTGCCAGGCAGTCTTAAGAACTTAGTTGGTCATTTCGTGGTGATCAGCTCAGTTCATCTTTACAAGTATTGCCTGGCCGCCTCTGTTCTGCTCTGGGGACACCAAGGAAGGAGCTCACAGTCCAGTGGGGAAGACAAACACAGAAAGAATTTTCATGCAGTGTGGTTATTGCAGCAACAGCGATGGATCCTGTGGGCTGTGGGGAACCCAGGAGAGAAGCTCAGCCCGGTTTGGAAGCCTTTTTGGAGGATATGGTTTCTGAACTGAGTTATATAAAATGAGAAGGAGTCAGCCAGGTAGTGAAGGGGAAGAGAGGGCAGTCTAATGGGAGGGAATAGCAGCTAGTGAAAAGCAACTCAACACATCCATATTTTACATATCGTTCAATGAGGATATTCTGACTGTCCAGACAGGCTGGTGGCCTTCCATTGAGATGATAATTTGACCACTATCTAAAAGGCAACTTTATGCCAATTAGGTTGAAAAATTTGATAAAATGGACAATTACTTCAGACATATACCTTGCCAAAACTGTCTCAAAACAAAAAGATAACTTGAGTAGTTCTATAATGATTAACAGAAGCTGTAGCCAAAAGTCTTCCCACACAGGAACTCGGGGCCCAGGTGACTTTGATCGTGAGGTACTCGAGGAATAAATAATTCTGTTTTTATGAAAGCAATTTCAGAGTGTATAAAAGAGCATTCTTTTTTTTTAAAGATTTATTTATTTATACATATAAGCTGGGGTTACAGGCCAGAGGCATGGGGCAGCGAGAGGGTTCACCAGAGACAGAGTGGGGAGCAGAACAGGCAGATCAGAAACACTGCTGAGGGGAGCAGCGGGTGAGGCAGGAGAGGTCTGCCGCACCATGTGGGATTCTCCCCAGCTGGGCCTCGAACTTGCATTGCGCGCTGCCGACAGCTCCACAGCGCAGCACTCAACCACTGCGCCACCAGGGAGGCCCTAAAAGAGAGCATTCTTAATTCATTTTATGGGGCTGATAGAACCTTGATTCTAAAACCTTATGAAGAATCAAAAGAAAATAGATGCCTATATCTGAACTTGAGAACTGCATGTTTTGGTCCATTTTGACTGCTATTACAAAATAGTATAGATTAGTGACTAATAAACAACCACCATTTCTCACATGCTGGAGCCTGGGATGTCCAAGATCAGGGAACCAGCAGATTTGTTTTTTTTTTTTTTTTTTTGTGAGGACCAGGTTTCTGGTTCATTGATGGTGGTCATCTCACTGTGTCTTCACAGAGTGAATGGGTGAGGAAACTTCCTGGACTCTCTTATATAAGGATACCAACCCTATTCATGAGGACTGCACACTCCTGACCTAATCACCGCCCCCAAACCCTACCCTAAATACCATCACATTGGGGATTAGGCTTCAACGTATGAATTCTGAGGGGACACATTCACCTATATAGCAACATGTAAATCTAATATATTAAAAAAAAATCACCAAATTGGATTCATTCCAAATCTGCAATATGGTTTAACATTGAACTCAATCAGCACACTGCCTCATTAGCAGGTTAAAGGAGAAAAGCCACAATCATCTCAATAGATGAAGAAGATGGGTTAGATATAAAATTTAGATTCATGATTTAGAAAATCTGAACAAGCTCTCTTAACATAAATAGTATCTACAAAGATTTGTAGTAAACTACAGATTTAAAAGTGAAATGTTAAGAACTTTGAAATGTGGAAAGGATACCTGTTATCTCATCACTTCTACTCAGCACTGTATTGGAAGTCCCAGCCAGCACAATAAGGCAAAGGAAAGCAATAAAATATTTAAAAATTGAAAGTGAACAGAATTGTCAAATTTATAGATGATACCACCATATATGTAGGAAATGGCAGATAATCCACTATAAATTATTCGAATTATTAAGAACTTAAAAAGGGGGCCTCCCTGGCGGTACAAGGGGTTAAGTCTCAGTACTATGAAGCTACCGGCAGCCACTTAGCCACTGCAGCACGAGTTCAATCTCCGGCCAGGGAACTTCCCACGTGGTGCAGCAGACCTCTCCTATCTCACTCACTGCTCCCTTCAGCAGTGTATTTCAATCAGTCTTGTGTGTTCTGTTCCCCACTCTGTCTCTGGTGGATCTTCTCACCACCCCCACCTCTCGCCTACACCCTAGCTTGTATGCATAAATAAATAAATTATTAAAAAAATTACTGGATACAAAATCTGTATTTAAAAGTCTATTGTTATGTTATAATCATTTCTATGTTAACAAATGAAAGAACATTTTAATAAAGATTCCATTTGCGAACTGCTTGGAAATTAGTGAAAGATGGCAAGAGCTTTTTGGAAGAAAACATAACCTTATTGAAAGACATGTTAAAAGACTTAAGTAAGTAAATACACATGTTCATTGAATGGAAGAGTTAACGTCATAAACCTGTTAATTCCCTCTAAAATGTTTTGTGGGTTCAATGAAAATTCAGCTGTGATTTCAATAGATGTGGGCGCACGCGCACACATGTGTGTATGTGTATGTGTGTGTGTGATAAGTTAATTCTTAAATTTATGTGGAAGTGCCAAGTAGTCAAGACACCCATGTCTCTTATAAGGATATAGCAATTAAGATATTGCTGCAAGTGTAGACAAATAGACCAATGAAAGAACAGCAGTTCTTTCTCAGAAACAGAGCCACTCATATGTAGACACAGAATAGGTGACCAAGGAGGTATCATGAGATCAGCGGGGAATTGTTGGACTTTCAATGAATGGAATAATTGTTTATCCATATTGGAAAAAAATTGGATCCTCTCTCTCAATACAAAAATCTAGGTAGATTCAAAAACTAAATGTGAAAGGCAAAACCAAAGACCTGTAAGAATCGAATAGAGGAGAATACCTCCATATACTCACAGCAGAAAAAGCTTTTCTTAAAACACAAAAACACGGGCTTCCCCGGTGGCGCAGCGGTTAAGCTCTGCGCTGTGGAGCTGTCGGCAGCGGCGACGAGAGTTCGACGCCCGGCCAGGGAGAATCCCACATGGCGCGGCAGACCTCTCCTGCCTCGCCCACTGCTCCCCTCAGCAGTGTATTTCTGATCTGTCTGTTCTGCTCCCCGCTCTGTCTCTGGTGAACCCTCTCGCTGCTCCACGCCTCTGGCCTGTACCCCAGCTTGTATGTATAAATAAAAAATAAATCTTTAAAAAAAAACAAACACTAACCATAAAGAGCAATCATAAAACATTCAATCCCATTAAAATTTAGAAAGTCTATTGATTACAAAAACACCATAGCGTGAAGACCACAAATTGTGACACAAAGTGAGAGAAGATAACGCAAACATATAACCCATGAAGGGTTCAAACCTAGATCATATTAAAAACAGCAAGTCGAAAACCAGCCATGCCAATACATACAAATAAATTGCATGTTCACAGGATGGAATATTATACAATGTGAATGGATGGATTCACAAACATGACATTGAACAACGAAGTCAAACATAAATGGTTAAACACTGTATGACCCATTTACACAAAGTGCAAATCCAGGCAAAACTACTCTATTACTGGTGGTAAAACTGTAAAGAAAAGCAAGGGAATGATTATCGCCAAGTCAGGAAAGTGTTTACTTTTGGGAAAGGGGGGGATGTTATTGGGAAGTGACCCAGGAAACTTCTGAAATATTCAGTTTACTGCTTGACCTGGGAGATTGTACATGGATGTGCAATTCATTAGTATTCCTTAAAATGTAATTCTCTCCAGCAAAAGTAGAGATGACAACTCTACCAAGCTCAGTGAGATGCGGAGTAACGTGACTCAGGGACTCCTCTAAACAGGCAGAGTCTCCTTCCTCCCTTCACTTTCTGTCTTGACCACGAAGTGTAAGTGGCCTACTTCCTTCAGAACCTCCTGTGGAGTCAGGGTCTTCAGTCCTCAGGGGACAAGAGGCTCCCTCAGCCCTGTCTGCAGAAGTCACGATTTGGGGAATTGTTTATTCTGTGTCTCCTGACACCAGCCATGGAAATGGGGACATCTGTCTCAAGGGGATGGACAGGATCTGCCATTTTGTCTTCAGATGTTTTAGTCCATCTCCCCTTGAACCTCATTCACACCCGCAATAACCTAGGGCACGTGGTTTGAGAGCCTGGCAGACCTCATCTAAGAGCCAGAACACCAAGGCCTTGCTGTGTGACTTTGGGCAAGTCAAATCACTGGTCCTCTTGGAGCCTCAGTTCCTCATTTACAAAAGGGGCTAAAGCCCACTTGGGCTTTGGAGAGATATGTAATGGCCTCACATATGACAACAGTTGATTGATCTAGTAGTCTGTGTACAGGGTGGGCAAGAGGAGGGACTCTGGAGTGTCACTGTCCAGGTCTACATTGCTGTCATGTCATGTCACATGATGGGAAGTTACTTAAGTGCTCTGTGCCTCTGTTTGTTCCTGTCATCAGAGATGATAGCTTTTTCTCCTCACAGGGTTATGGTGAGGGTTGAATGAGGTAACATGTCACCTTGGGCACAGAGCAAGTATAGCGCAAACATCAGCTGTTAGCAGCCCTTTCTAGAACAGGCCCCAAGGTTTAGGATGTGGACATCTTTAAGGGGTCGTTATTCTGCTTGTCAAGCAACCCCTCTGTCACCAGGCCTCTGTAGTGACTGCTGGTGTCCCCACACTGGGGCCACAGTGGTGGACAGTATGGTGCTCACCCTCAAAGGGAGCCCAACCCACTGGGGGAGAATGTCACATATTTGTGAAGACTGGGAGATTCCCGTAATAATAACAACAATGCCACCAGCATTTTCCTCAGTTACCCTGTGCCAGACACTGAATGATGACCCAAATCAAGCTTTTCCCTGCACCAACTCCACCAGGTTAAACTGTCCGTTAATCACCGGTATACACATGAGGAAACAGGCCCCAAGCACAGTTCTCTGCAGGGGCCTGCTAACTTCCCTCCCCCCCAACTTCTTACTAGGCCCAGCATCTTGATCTCACACAGCCCGTTCTTTGTCCTCAGCTCTCAGCCCTCCCACCTAGCCGTCACCCAGCCACATCCTACCCTCCACTTCCCTTTCTGGATGTCTGTGGCCTGGGGTGAGTCCAGGGCCAGACTTGAACTTCCTGCTAAGTCAGAGTGCCCTTCCCCTTTCATTCAGCGCAGCGCAGTCAAGGACAGAGCATGTTACAGTGATGCCCGCCTTTGCCAGCTGGGCACATCTCATCTCTAACACAGGGAAGGCCTCAGAGAAAACTTGGGATGGAGGTTTAATCATTGACTCCTGGCCTCAACATTTAGCCCTGCTGGGGGTGGGGGCTTGGGGGTGGGAGTGGGGGGCAGTCACAGGCCTCGGGATGCGTGAGCCCCAGGCCTCGGTGTGCCGGAGTCGCCCTCTCTATGTCTGGTGGGCTGCAGTCAGTCCACGGTCAGCTCTGCCCCTTCCTCCTGTAGGACCCTAAGTTTTGTTTAGGGCTTCTACAGATGTCCTTCCCAGCTCTCCTGTCCTTCCTCCTACCAAAGCTCATTTCCGTTGTTAAAAGGAAGTTGCATAATTTTACTATTCTTTTTCTTCTTGAAACATTTTGGATTTTAGGCTGTTTTCTACAAGATGGAAGGGCTCTGTGGCCTGGATTGCACGGCAGGTCGGACGATAGCCTGGCCTGTCCCAAAGGCACAGCCTTGGATCCCAAAGGCACGAGTAGCAACCCCAATAGAGCCTGGGGTTTCAGGAAAGGCCCCCAATTCCCACTCAGATCCTGGCGAGCTGCCAGCTCTGCCTGTACCCAGTCCCCCATGCTCCTGGGGGGCGCGCATGCTGGGTCTACAACCACGAGCTGGTGTGAGTAGATGCACCAGGGCTGCTAGTCTGGGGGAGACTCAACTAGGGGGATCCCCTCAGAGGAGGAGGCCGCAGACAAGCTCAGTATGGTTTGAGGGGATATCAGGCTGTGGGGTGAGGATCTGCGTGCCCACCACCTGCCCACAGCCCTGCAGGGCATCTCCCACCTGTCCCTGCCCTCCCTGGGCCCCAGTCGCCTCACCTGCACCTGGGGACAGTTACACTCCTCTTTCAGGGATGCTCACGAAGGCAGGGTGCCTGAGACCATGAGACAGCAGATTCGGCCCTAGAGGAGGAGGAGCAGTTGAGAGCTGGGGAAGGACTGACTTGGGCTCTTCAGGGGCTGCCTCCCTGGAGGTGCTGGGGCAGCCAGGCAGCGGGGAGCTCAGAGAGAGACCGCGGGCCAGGTCAGGTGTCTGTAGTGCTCTGGGGTGGCCAGCCTCCTGCGTCATGCTTCCTTCCTGTTCGTCCTCATCTCTGCCCCAGGGAGCTCAGTGAGGTACTGCCTCACGGGTATACCACCCCTGCATAGTTACACCCTCCCTCCAAATCCTTAGCCTCTGCAACACTTTACCAACATACTTTTTCAGAATGTCATGTCAGTATAATAATACAGCCTGTAATCTTTTGAAACTGCATCTTTGCTCAGCATAATTCCATTGAGTTTCCTCCAAGTTGTTCAGTGTATCAGTGGTTTATTCCTTTTTATTACTGAGTAATATTCCATTGTATGGATGTAGCACAGTTCGTTTATCTCATGAAGGACATTTGGGTTGTTTCCAGTTTTTCGTGATTATGAGTAAAACTGACATAAACACTTGTGTATGGATTTTTGTGTGAACAGTTTTCCCTAAGTGTCCAATTGTTTGGATACCATTTGTTGAAAAGACCATCATTTTTCCATTGAATTGTCCACACAAATATGACCAGTTCACATTTTACAAAAGTGTGTCTATCCCTTTGTTAATACTACTCTGTCTTGATTACTGTAGTTTTATAGTAATTCTTTAAAATCCATGTTAACCCTCCACTTTTGACAATTCTAGTTCCTTTGTTTTTCCATATACATTTTTAGAATCAAATAGTCTGTATCTCAAAAAAAAAAAACAACAACAAAAAACACAAACCACACCCTCCAGAGACTTTGAACAGAACTGCTTTAAATTTATAGAGCTATTTGGGAACAAATAACATCTTAATTATATTGACTCTGTCACCCCACAAACTCAGTATGTCTCTTCATTTATTTCGGTCTTTTCTTTCAGCAGCTTCTTGTAGATTTCAACATCCATAGGTCCTGCACATGTTTTGTTTGATTTTTTTGAGGAGTTATTGTAAAACAGTATTGTGTGTGTGTTTCAAAAATTTTGGTTTTCAAATGAGGGCGGGAAGAACACAAGGGACAATGGTGATGGTGCATGGGTGACTTGGTGGTGGAAATTCTAGGGGGACTACACCTGGGAAAAGAAAGCAAACATTGTACAAAAATGAACAATGATGTAAAATATGTATAAATACCAAAAAACCCCCAAAATTTTGGTTTTCATTGCTCATTGTTAATATATTGAAATACACTTGGTTTTGATTTGTTGGGCTTGTAGTCTGCATTGTCGCTAAACTCACTCATCAGTTCTAATACTTTACTATTTTTTATAAATTCCATGGGGATTTTCTATTTAGATAATCATGTCATTTATAATGGGGTGGTTTTATTGTCTCTCAATCTGGAAGCCATTTATGTCTTTTTTTTTCCTTATTGAACTGACTAAGGCTTCCAAACAATGTTAAACCACAAGGGTGAGAATGGATATTCTTGCCTCATTTCCAATGTTAGGGAGAAAGCATTGTGTATCTAATGAGCTGCCTTGGTAGACAATACCGCACATGTTATCACAATTCATTGGTGGAGAGATGAGTTGTGTAACTCCACTGGGAAAGGAATTCTAGTAGCTTGTTCTGCTTTCCTTTGGGCTTCACCCCAAGTATTTCCCCCCCCCCGCCCCCGGCTGATTTTGCTTAGTACCCTGGCGTTGTGATAAATCTTAGCCATAAGTATAGCTATATGCTGGGTTCTGTGAATCCTCTTTGCAAATAATTGAACTGGGAGTTCAATTGTGGGCCCCCAACACAAGTGTATATGCATTGTATATTATTATGTATCCTTGTGAATTTTTGTAATTTTATTTCATTTTAAAGTTTTATTTATTTAAGCATAGGAGAACTGGGCTGTAGGCCAGAGGTGTGGGGTGTGGGGTGAGAGGATTCACCAGAGACAGAGTGGGGAGAACAGGCAGATTGAGTGAAATACACTGCTGAGGGGAGCAGCGGGTCAGACAGGTCTGCTGCACCATGTGGGAAGCTCCCTGGCCAGGGATCAAACTCCTGCTGCAGTGGCTCTGGATAGCTTCATAGTGCTAATACTTAACCCACTGTGCCACCAGGGAGGCCCTGAATTTTTGTAATTTTAAATCTCTCTATCTCTGGTAATATTCTTTGTTCTGTAGTCTATTTTGTCATATGTTAATAGGGTCACTTGAGTTTTCTTTTTCTTAGTGTTTATCTAGTATATCTTTTTTATCCTTTTATTTTAACTTAACTATATCATGACATTTGAAGTGAGTTTATTATAGATCTAGTTGTGTCATGTTTGCTTTAGAAAAGCAAAACAAACCAGAACAACTTAAACTTACAACCTTAGCCTTTTAATTGGTAGTTTTAAAAATTCAACAAGTATTTATTGAATGCCTGTTATGTGCCAGATATTGTTCCAGGTACTTGGGATACATCAGAGAACAAAACACAGATGCCTGCCCTCCTGAAGCTTACAGTCTAGCATCTGATCACTTCACCTGCACGCTGCCTGTGACCCTGGGCAAGTCACTGAACCACTTGGGAGTTCTGTCTTCAGCTGCCCCATTCAGGGAAATAAGCAGTCTGGGCTCAGACATGGGTGCAGTACCTGGTGCACTGTAGATGCCAAAAAGGACCCCTTCCCCCCACAGTAGATGGGGCTGGAAGTTGACTTTTAATAAATACAAGGGGGAGAGGCAGAGGGATTGCAGTGGGTGCTTTAGCACTAGGGGCAGGGCTGGCCTCACAAACTGCTGCTGCTTGGTGGCCGCTTGCTGGCAAGGTCCTTGGCCTTCTCTGTAGCTGCCAGTGCCTCTCCTCTGCCTTCTCTTTGACCGCCATGGCTGACTCAACAAGGCTTTTGGAGGGGATCTTACCTTGCAAGCTGGCCAAGACATATTCAAAACCCGTCATGGTTTTAGTCCCATTGTGTTTGAACTTGGCAAGACCAAATTCCTGGACAGCTCGACAGACGCAATGTAAGTCCAGAGACCCAAGCTTCCCGGCAGATTTCAGTCCAGCCGCTTTTATCAGAGTTCACACAGTAAACACATCGCTCCTCCACCACCATCAGCTGGGCGTGGTTGATGGTCTGGTCCTGCGGGTCCGCGGTAGCGTCCTCCAGTTTGTACACCGGGTGAACAACATTGACAGGAAACAGTTGCTCTGCCCAGCGGGGCATCCTGCTGCTCTTGATCAGGCATCTGCGGGTCTGGACTTCTGGTCAGGGGTCACCTGCCGGTGTACTGTGCCTTCCATCAAGACATGCTTGCTATGGGGATTCGGGTGCCATGCCAAAAGGCAGTGAACGCTTGATCTCAGGACCTCGGGAGCACGCTCTGGCCCAGAGGACACTTTATCATCGTCCCGGTCATGCGGGCTCCGCACCCTTGCAGCATCAGGGGTGCGGAGCTCAGGTCGCACAGGGAGGCTGGGCCGGTTGCGTGCATGTCCGCCAGGCTTGCAACTCAGTGACCACCCAGCCTCGTCCAACCTGCCGTTGCTATGAGTTAATTTAAATCACTTGCATTTAATGTAACTGCTAGTATATTTTATGTGTACCATTTTATCATGTTTTCAGTTTCTTCCTTCTGACTTTTGCCTCTGCTTTCTTGCTTTCCTTTGAGTTATTTTAAGGTCTTTCAGTATTCATTGAAAATTTATTTTTGTTACTATCTCTGTATACTTTTTCAAGTGATTCATTTAGGAGTTAAAATACACATACATAACTCTTTATAGACTACTGAAAATCAGTATTTTTACCATTTTACATGGAGTGTAGAAACCTTACTATCACTTAGGTTCCTTTAATGCCTCCTTCTTTATTTTATAGTTATCTTATATATTACCTCCACATACACTAAAACCCCATGATGTTTTATTTTTTGCTTTCAATATATTTTAATTAATTCAAAAGCTGAATAGCCTATTATATTTGGCCACATGTCTACCTATTTCTGCTGCTGTTCCCTACTGGAATTTCGAGTTTCCCTTGTGGTATTGTTTTTTTCCTTCTGTGTGAAGAATTTTGATTGCCATTCTTTTAGATCTGCTAGCAACACGTTCTCTTTGTTTTCCTTCATTTGTAAATGTCCTTTTCACACATTCCTTCCTGAAGAATATTTTGTTGGATGTAGAATTCTGGCTTGACATTCTTTTCTTTCAGCACTTGAAAAATGTTGAGACACTTCCTTCTGGCCTCCATGATTTCTGATGAGAATTCTGTAGTCATTTGGATAACTGTTCCCCAAGAAGTAATCCGTCCTGTTTCTCTGGCAGCTTTCAAGAATGTTTCCCTTTTTAGTTATCTGCAGCTTGATTATGATGTGTCTGGGCATGGATTTCCTTGGATCTTCCTGTTTGGTGTTTATTAAGCTTCTCGAATCTGTGGGTTTATGACTTTTGCCAAATTTGTGAAGTTTTCAGCAATTATTATTTCAAAAATATTTTTAATTACCTGGGCTTTCACTTCTCCTGGGATTCTGATGGTAGAAATTATAGATGTTTTAGTATTTTCCCACAAGTCCCTGCGATTCTATTTTTCTTTCAATCTTTTTCTTTGAGTTGTTCGGGTTGAATAACTTCTACTTATCTATCTTCAGGTTCATTAAA
Organism: Scalopus aquaticus; assembly: GCA_004024925.1. NCBI lineage: Eukaryota > Metazoa > Chordata > Mammalia > Eulipotyphla > Talpidae > Scalopus > Scalopus aquaticus. The sequence goes on from PVIJ01013891.1 coordinate 41,734, forward strand.
TATTTTTCATCTCTATTTTGCTATTGAACACATTCAGTGAGAGTTTTACTTTTTATTTGGTTGTATTTTTTCACTTCTAAAACTTACATTTATTTCTTCTTTAACTATTTTCTCTTTTTTTGGTGGCAGTGCTTTCTAATTTTACATTTATTTAAAAAGGGTTCATGATTGCTCGCTTAAGTATTTTTATGAAATGCTTTAAAGACTCAAATAATCTTAACACTGCCGTCCTTTCTGCATTAGTGTCCATAGATGGGATGGTCTTTCCCAGGTGAATTGAGATTTTCCTGGTCCTTAATATTATGAATAATTTTGAACTATATGTTATACATTTTAAATGTTAGGTTGTGAGACTCTTGGTCTTATGTAAATACTATGGAGTATGGTGTCATTTCTGTTTCTGCAGGCATTCTACCTCTGCACCAGCAGCCACCATAGCTTTTGTTGAACTGGCCAGCTGGGACATGGGAGGAAAGTGGGCTTCGGAGGGCAAGGGGTGAGTTGAAAATCGGGCAGGTGTTGGGGTAGTTATTTGAGGTATCTGAGACATGGAAGCAACTGGAACGGCTGACAGTGGGCCGATTCAGGAGTCCCCAACGATGCCCTGCCCAGTAAGAGAGTGAGCAGCGGGCGCCACGCGGCAAACCCCCCACATCCTATCTATGCAGCATTCTCCTACGTAGTATATCCTACGCAACGTGCCCCACGCAGCATTTCCCTACTCAGTATATCCTATGCAACATGTCCCCCAGCATACCTCTATGTAGTATAGCCTACGCAACGTGACCCCCAGTGAACCCCTACGTAGTATATCCTACGCAACATACCCCATGCAGTGTACCCCTACATAGTATATCCTACGCAACGTGACCCCCCCGTGAACCCCTACGTAGTATATCCTACGCAACGTACTCCATGCAGCATCCCCTGCGTAGTATATCCTACGCAACGTGCCTCACGCAGCACACCACATGCAGCAGAAACTACACAGCGTGCGCCACGTAGCGCACGTGGGGACAAAGTGCGCATGCGCAAACCGAATGACTTCTGGTTGCGCGCGCGCAGTTGAGCACTTGCATCCGGCGGCTAGGTGTGTGAGGAGGCAGTTACCATCGCTCCTCCTTGACTCTCTCTTGCTAGCTGATACTCAGCGGGCAGCTTCGTGAGCCAGTCCTCCGAGTTGATATGTGAGTGAAAGTGGGGAGTAAGCCGGCGGGTTTCTGGTGGGTGAAGGGAGGGGCTATTTGTAGCCTCTGAGGAGAGGGACCTCAAGGTTGGTGTCCTCACTGCCATTATGCTTGTCGTCGAGGTGAGGCACGCACTCGGAGGAGATGGCGGGCCACGGGGAGTGGGGGTTCGATGCAGGTGGGGTGAGTCTTGGGGGGCGTTATTTGAAGTATTTCATTTCTGGAGGTGTCTGGAACTGCCAACAGAGCACAGATTCGGGAGTCCTTGGTGGGGTTGGGAGGGTTGATGGGTA